>OY744533.1:57392411-57687411 GCA_963556195.1 Sepiola atlantica | reverse complement strand
ACGTTCACGTATTTTTCCGAAAGATAACGATTATTTTTTAAATTAATCCCTCAATTGAATGGCAATATTATCCAAGCAAATATAGCAAGCTAAGTATATATTTTATTTTATTTTGTGTAGGAATGTAATCAAAACTTATTTTCAGATTAATTTAAATTAATTAACTATTGGATATTTTTTAAAAAACATTTACATCTTTCTTCGAAACATAAAAAATAAAAACAATTTGTTGGTACAAAGTGTGATTACAATAATACACATTATCCAAGCAAATATAGCAAGCTAAGTATATATTTTATTTCATTTTGTGTAGGAATGTAATCAAAACTTATTTTCAAATTAATTTAAATTAATTAACTATTGGATATTTTTTTAAAAACATTTACATCTTTCTTCGAAAAATAAAAAATAAAAAACAATTTGTTGGTACAAAGTGTGATGGCAATAATACACATGGGCCGAAAAATAAAGATTATTTGAGAGATGAGGACTATAATTGAAAGAGGACATTATCCAAGCAAATATAGCAAGCTAAGTATAAATTTTATTTTTAATGAATAACTATTCAATTAAATCTTTATTTTTTAATTAATTTCGTAACTGCAAACTGCAACATATATCAAATAACGATACAGTGTCTACAAGTATTTTTTAAAAGATTATTTCTTAAATGAAAAATTTAATTTGTAAATAAAACGAAATTCGTTGTGAGTTAATTGATCCCAAACTGATTCCATTCACATTCTCTATTTTTATTTTTATTGGTTTCAATTTCGTCAGAAATAATAGGCTTAAGATGAAATAGAAAATTGTCTGAATAAACACAAATATTAGAGACAAATAACAAACAAATATATAATAACAAAATAAAAAACAGCATAAAATAGTCTTATAATAATAGAATCATAATAATTTTACAATATTACTACAAGACTAATACAGTTATTCATATATATTATTTACCATATTACTACAACACAAATACAGATTGTCATGCATTATGTTTACTATATTGCTACAACACTAATACATTTATTAATACATTATATTTAACTATATTACGACAACACTAATACACTCATTAGAAACATTATATTTACTATATTACTGCACCACTAAACAGTTATTGATACATTATATTTACTTATATTACTACAATACTAATACAGTTATTGATACATTATATTTACTATATTACTACAGCACTAATACAGTTATAGATACATTATATTTACTATATTACTATTAAACTAATACATATATACATACATTGTATTTACTATATTACTACACACTAATACAGTTATTGATAAATTGTATTTACTATATTACTACAATACTAATACAGTTATCCGTACATCATATTTACTATATTACTACAATTTTTCATACATTATATCAAAATTATTCATCTATTTTTAATACATAACGATGATGCACATTCAATTATTACTTCAAACTTTCATGTGTTAAAATAAAAATGTTTTAAAGGAATATAGAGATTAAACAAGAATTACGGAGATGAAGTTGTCTGCCTCTGCCCCAACCTGATGAACTCTGACCTTTTTTATTGATAGTGTTTTCCTGGTACTTCATTGGAACACCTAGAAGTTTATCCATCGATCTGTGTCTTGTTATATTTGCAGACAACAGCAAAAACATAATCAGTGATTATAATTCGTTACCATGACTGTAACTTCTACAGATTTATTTTCTATGACATCACTTCGATTGTCTACGCCTGTTTGTAGTCTAGGTGGCTACGGCTTGATTGATGCTCTTGTTTGGATACTTTCTCTCGGGTGGATAGCTGGAAGATATTCATACATGAAGAAGGAGACGGCGACAATTTCATCTTATAAATACTTTTTAACTTAACTATATATGTATTTTTCTTAACTATGAGTTGGTTCTGGTTATCAAAGAGCACATGAGTGTGAAAGCACCTATCTAGCAGGACATACTTATCTCTAAACGTCACGTCCAATATTTCAGACCTCTATACAGTCTAGGTGGCTACCGCCGTATTGTAGTCTTGTGTGGATCGTGTCTTTCGAACAGGTAGCCAGAAAATATTCTGGAGATGACAATTTCATCTTAAAACATACTTTCTAACTTTACAATGAATCCATTTCCTTGACTATGGCTATGATTGCTTCTATATTTATTTTGTGTGGCGTCACGTTCAGTAGCTAAAAGCGTTCTCTTGTCTATGTGGCCATAACTCTTGTTTCGATATTTTATCTCGGACAAATATCTGGAACATTTTCATTCATGAGAAAAGAAAACAGCGACCATTTCATCTTAAAAATATTTTCTAACTTAACTATGGATACATTTTTCTTAACTGTGATCTGCTTCTAGCAATTTTCAGAGAAAGCACGATGGTACAAAAGCCCCTATCTAGCAGGACATTATTATGTCTATTCGCAAACGCCTTATCTGCAACTGTAATCGTATGAGAATATAAAAAGACAATAAATGTCATTGGGGAAAAATATGGAACAACTAATAAAAGAAGGGATTTGAAATTGTTATAGAATACATCATCTCACAACAGCTGTTTGATACCGATGCGATTAAAAATCGGAACTCATTCAAACAGATCGTTTAATTACGAACTACGAACATTATGAAATTTATATTAAAAAGAAATAGTGTCTCTCTAATCTAAACACAAGCTTAAACATTTTTAATCCGCGTTTGTTTCAGACCGTGAATTAAAATTTACAGATTTGAAAGATAAATTATTAAACAATAAATTATGTTAAAAAATATTTTATTAAGTAATAAAAAAGTAAAAAAAAAAGAAAAATATCACCTGACTTTTAGATTGTTTATTATTTTGATTTCATAATTTATACATGACAGTTAATTAAGCTGAATTATTAAATAATTTTAAATATTACTAGCTCTCCATATTCAGCGTTGCCTGGGAGTGTTTAATTATATTTTTGTTTATTTTTGGATTTTGAAACTATAATTAAATAATTCCGAAGTCATTTGAAATGTTCAATGATCACAAAGTAACCCAGTTTGGCAGGTAAGTATTAAGCGACAATTACAATTGTTGAACTGTTTAAGAATCGTCCGAAATGTATTCTGCTGGCTATCTTCAAAGAAGTCTTAAGGATTCAAAAGCCTTAATTTAGCAGGGCAATATCATGTCTATTCACTAACGCCTTGCTGTAACTGTAATCATATTTTAATGTTTTTAGAGAAAAATATGGAACAACTAATTGAAATTGTAGGGAATACTCAATCTCACGACAGCAGTTTCATGCCAATGTGATTAAAAAATGAGACTGATGCCAACGGATAGTTTAATTACGAATTATGAACATTAGAATTTTCTAAGAAAAACTTTTATTTTTTATTTTTTTGTCTCCCTTCCACAGTGGTAAGATGCGACACAAAGTCGGAAAATGAGCAGCTTTGTGGGCAGCCTTTTCGGCATTTCCCGGTAGGGGCACCTCAGTCAATTAGTAATAAACTGACCCCTTTACAATGGGTGAGAAGGCAAAGCATTGGAGGGTTAACCTCATAGAACTGCACAGGACAATAACTAAAACCGATGGAATCAAGGCCCGAAGCCAAGACGATACCGATTTACGAGGTGTAGCATCTATCGGAACAGATATTACACTCTGATCTCTGCCAAAAGGCCGAGTTTATTTTATTCATTTTTAAAATTATGAATTTTAGAAAATGTGGCATGAGGCAAAAAAGGGTTGGGTGGGGGTCGGGGTCGTTAACTTGTCTATTTTCTACGCATTCAGTCTATGGACTTCAGCTATTTAAGATACCCCAGATGCGTTGATATATATATATATATATATATATATATATATATATATATATATATATATATATATATATACAATCTGTTTAAAACGGTAGAGTCTTTTGTATTTACAATGAATGTCTTTGATGAAAAATGGTATTTACAAAAATGATTTTTTAATATAAAACCAAATTTAATGACTGATAGAGAGTGGGAAGAAACCTAAAACACCCAAAATAAAGAAAAATGACAATAATAAAAAATAAAGCAACCAAACAAAATGCTAAATAGAGTGCGTTAGCAGATGATCCCCCTTACCTGTCTAATTGTGAACTGCTCGCTGTTTTCCAGTATAAACTGAAAACAAGAAAGTCAGTTTCTAAGTGGAACTGGGGATTTGCCTATGGGATAAAAGAAAAGTGCGGTGGATTTTGAGGACGGTTGGTATCTTTCAGAATAAGTACCGTTTTGGGTCAGGTCAGGGATAAAATATGTCTTGGGAAAGGGCATCCTGAAAGCTTACTGATACCAGAAAATAAATATAGGGACAGGACTCAGTTATACCGCTAGCTAAAGGACTTTAAAGTCAAGCTTCTTGTCTTTGTTATGACCTAAAGACAGCGTGCGCCATGCATAGTCAGGGAACACAACCTGAAATCCAGTTCGACTAAATACATATAAACTCGTGATGTGTATTTACCTTCTTCTAAACTGCGAGGCATGCACTTTCCTCCTATCAGACCTGATTTTGATTTTAAGCTGATGTTTAAAATACAAAATCAAATCGTGATGAGAAGTCGATGCACCCCGCGACTATCTCTAAGCGTGAAACCCACACTACTAGTCTAGCTACGGCTAGGATCGTGAGAAACCCCATTCGTTTCTCCCTGATCCACAAAGGAACCACATTGTAGATTACAGATGCTACATCCAGGCGAACCAGTTGATCGGGTACGATGTGAGCTGTCACCTCGTTGACATATTTACAAAACTCACAAAGGCTGCTGCAAGTGAAGAAGGCGTGCTCAGCCGATTCTTCTTCATCATCCTCGCAGCGAACACAATATGGACTGAGCACCAATTTGGCTTTGTGAAGCCTACCATTGAGGTGTAGAGAGTTCCTAACCAATCGCCAGGTCAGAGAGAACTCAGAATTATTGAGATAACCCTGTCCTGACGCTCAACAGCACTGAGAGCGGATCTCCTCATCCGACCATCCCAGCCGCTCACGCAGCGAATCAGAAGCGGTCCCCTCCACTAACTCTCTATATAAAGCATTTCTAGGCCGTGCAAGGTCACTGGACCCTCTTGGTCTACGTCGACATTCGACCAAGTGGTCGAGATAAGGTTGGGAAAAGCCTTCTCAACCGCAGGGCCCCACGCAGCTACTTCCATCAGAGTACGACTCAGGAATAACAATCTCTTGGCATGTCGATGACTTGCCAAGTCAGAGATACACAACCCCTCCCACAGATAGACGTTAAGTGCAAACCTGTCTTCGGACAAGCGGCTTTCTGTCTTGCCATAGAATTGAGAAGAGCAGATGCGCAAAAGCCGCCAAGCGGTCCTCATGCAGGGGCAGTACAGGATAAGAGGAAAGATGTAAGTGGTGCACGCCTCTGCTCTACCACCAACGGGAACCCCCTTCGAAAACAAATCCTAACAAACGCTTCGAACTAGACTGTACTTCCGACCAGTTCTTATCAAGCTGGAGACCCATACCGAACCAAACGCCAAGGATCCGGATTTGACCATTTGTCCAGTTGAAACGGCCTGGCAAACCCAGCCGCTTTGTTCCATAGTGCCTTTGTCCGACCCACTCTGGTATCACGGGCAAAAGTAGTTACGAACGGGGCATTAGGAAAATTTGTTGTCATCTCAAGACCCCGGGCCCAAGTAAGAAGCTCCAGCGGTCGAATGGTCTTGGGTAGCTGTGCCGATACATTGGCTGCTGAATGGTGAGGCACCACCCCACAAATCCGGTCACCGGGAAGGAAGGTGAATTTTCTCGTCCTTTCTGTTCTCAACAACGGAGAAGGAGAAGAAGCAGGCCTTGGGTTGACAAACACTTCCTGTTCCGGCTCTGGCTGGTGTCCACTATCTTGGAACGACAAGCAGCGAGGGAAGACTGGGTGAATAAAAAAAGGACGGGGGTGTTCTGTTCAGTTGAAGAGGGTGGAGATTAAGGTGTTGGGGACCGAACATAAGGGATTGTCATCTCTGTGTCTACTAGTATAGGGGGTTGGTGCCCAGTCTTCTTTGCCTTTTTGATTTTTGGGGCTGTCTTTTCGTCTTCTGTAATCGTCTCGCCGGAGCAGTCAGTGGCCATCATTTGTTTGTTAGACGTCCCTTTTAGCCTTGCAAAGTTGTGGTGACCGGAATCTTCCTTTTCGAACCCTCACATGCGTCAGTTGTTGTTGATGAAGTTGACGGCATGGCGGGAGCTACCTGAAGCTTCTGTGTGGGCATTTTGGTGCTCGATGACTTTGCAGGAGGCTGCTCCCTTTCGACATCTGGGGGTCGCATCAACTTATCGGAGGGATTGGAGCTGGCTTTTGTAGCCTTTTTGCAGACTACACTTCTCTAGCCCTCCTTAGTCGGTGCAGCTTCTGCTATCTGAGTTGAAGGAGCTGTTGGTACTGGAGGTTTGTTGGGGACCTTTGTTGGGCAGTCTCTGGCCATATGCCCCGACTGCTCGCAATGCAAGCAAATGGGCCTTCTGCCCTCAACAATTATGGACATAGTCCCAGACTCGTACCTGAGCTGCGGTGGTATCGCTTTAAAACCGCCCTGGGCCAAGCACATCTCAATCTTGTACTCCCCTACCATTAGGTTATGGGGTCCTCGACAATGGCTTACACGTCCCCATACTGGCTCCTAAGTGTTTGGGGGTGATGTAGCAGGGGACGCCAAGAATGGAGACAGTGGTTCGCCTCTGGCTCAGTTACTTCCGTTTCACTCTGATTTCTTAATGGGTGAAATCCGATGTAGCCAGCTTCATGGCAACATCCGCTGTTGGGAACAGCAAATCCCACGACGGCAGATGTAAGTAGCTGGAATGTTCAAATTTCAAAGGAGCTTTGCTATTTTGTCTTTAGGGACCCTAGTCAGTCCCTTCTTGTTGGCATCAGTTGTTACGAATGTCAATATCCTTTTTGGTATGGCCTCTACAGAACTTGAGGTGGTTTTAATAATATTTAATTCCGTCAGGTCCTTGTATGTGGGGGGCAAATAGGTCCCTATAGTCCTGAGGTGAAAACTGAGATTGGGGCCTCCAAGCTGCTTCCGTCTTCGCTGGAGACTCTGGTAATTGCAGGGGTTGCTGGCACTGATGTCTCTTGTCTGGCCGGGATAGATTTGTCGATACTTTGCGTTGATGACGGTGCCGGTGTCTTCTGAGTCAGCGGGCGGGGGGGGAGGGCGGCCAGTTGGAGTGTGACGACACCGGCGGAAGTCTCCTTGTAACACTCCCCTGTGTGCTGGCGGCATCAACTGCTCCTTTTCTCTTCGTTATCGGTGTAGCACCCTTCTTCTTTCCTCTGGGCCTAGAAGGCTTTTCGTAAGCAGAAAACGGCGCCATCTGCTCGTCACTACTGCTACTGCTTCCAACGCAGCTGCTGCTGCTGCTGTTATGTTGCAGGTCGAGTAGAAGTTTCTCTTTAGCAGCATCAATGCCAAAGAGCCTGCCGCCTGCGGAATCTGGTCCAGGAGCGTGGCATGCTGTTTCTGCAGGTCCAACGACCTAGCATTTCTCATCCCTTCCGGGGGTAGTGCTTTCCTCACTCTGGAAGGGGGTCTGACAGTTAAAGTCCGTCTTTTTGTGGTTGTTTTGACTGGGTCGGTGGCGATAGCATCCCACCTCCCTTGACCACCCTAGCAGCTGAACTAACCTTGCTGCAGGGGACAGCAACTGAACTACAAGTATGGAGACCAACCCCTGAGCTGTGTCATTCAACGGAGCTGTGCCAAATCCTCCCCTCTGTCGTTCTGAACACCGATTCAGGCTCACCGATTCGGAATCTACTGAACGTATGTTAGATGTGACTCTAACTATTCAATAGAAACCTGCTAGTTGTTAAAGCTGAATCTGAGTTCAGAACTTCCTTGTAAAAAAATTGAAATATGAAAATAATTAATGCCGAAAAGGGGCTACGAAAAAGATCAGCCAAAAGTGGCGGAAGAACAAATTTCCCAACAGGGGCTAGACAAATGGGTCAGAGAGAATCCCCCGAAAGGAAGGTGAAAAATGCTTTAAACTTGGAGAGAGCTCCAAGTAGCTTGGTCTTCTTGGGCAATCACAAGTGATTGCCTAAGTGTGGTCTTCCAAGATCGGAGTAAGAACAGATACTAAACTGTAATCTTTGCCAAAAGGCCGAGTATTGTTCATATGATTTAAAAATCACTTTTTAAATTCAAAATTTACTTTTGTTTGAGCTCAGAAACGTAGATTTACACATTTGGAAAATAAAGGAATTAAAAATGAATTCGATTAGAATAACTATACTAAAACATTAAAAAGTGATGAATAAATATCGCCTGACTTTGAAGTATTTCTGTTTAATTTCATTATTTATACATGAGAGTTATTACCATTGCTCTTTCTGCTTACCGTAAAATCGGTTTTCTGTATCGCTCCAGACACTTCCTCACACCTGAGGCAATTCTCTATTTCTAAAAATCTACTATCAGATCATGTATGGAGTTATGTTGTGATATTTGGGCTGGTAAATCTCTGTCCCATTTGAAGGTTCTTGATAAGGTGCAAAAGCGTATCTGTAATTTGATTGGCCCACATCCTTTCTTCTTCTTCTGTACATTGTCTCGCTCACAGACGCGATGATGCTACTTTCAGTCTTTTCTATAAATACTATTATGGCATGTGTTCTTCAAAATTATGTGATCTATTCCCTGATTCCTTTGTTCCAGCTCGTTTGACTCGTTGATCTAGTGGTCTCCATCAATTCGCGGTTTTGATACCTCATTGTAATACAGCTTCATATTCTAGCAGCTTCTGTCCAATATTTGCAGGCTTGTGGAACTCTATTCCTGCTGACTTTTTTCCTCCTACGTATAGCCTTGGTCTTTTCAAGACGAAGGCCAATAGGCATCTTCTGTTTTTGCGATAATCATATTTCGTTCTTGTAAGCTCCTTACAGCAAGTGGCTTCATGCCTTGTCTGGAGCGATTTCCATTTTAAAAAATCAACATGTCTGAAATTATTTTAGCTGATTTATGAAATAATTTTAGATATTACTAGCTCTCAATACTCTGGATTCTTTAATTATACCTTTTATATTTTTCGGATTTTGAGAGTATGACATCAGTAAAACGTGAAAAATAAAGAAAGACACGGCCTGTCTTTGATCGATTTTAACTTTTATCTCATAACTAGGAAAAGACCCGATGTTGCCCGGGATTGAATAAGGATCATTACTATGTACTTCTTTTACGATACACATAAAACCCTATTACTTTATTTCTTTTTCATGCACCCTCCTCCCGTTTCGCCCCTTAATATTGTTCGAAGAAGATGAAATGTTGAAATACTCTCTGAATTAGTGTCTTATACTTATCGTTCAAATTTCATTAAAATCCGATATACGTATTTTAAGGAGTTATGTCCGCGTGGGTTTCTAAGCGGTCGGGCCACCTAGATATTCAGTACTTAGAGAGTAACCAAGAGATCTGGGACCATTTCCATTTTTAAATTTCATACATATGATATAATTGAATCTAAATAGGAAATATTTGAAATTTAAAAAGAGGGGCGCCCCCATACCTTTCTTGGGCTAGGAGGGGACTTTGAGATTTAGGACCACTTCCATTGTCTTTCCCAGAAAATGTTATACATTTGATGTAAATTTCATAAAAATAGGATATAGTTGAAGTTTTTAATGAGTTAAGCCTTAATGATGCACTCAGAGATTCAGGGCCACTTTCATTATCTTCCCCGATTAATTATACATGTAGATTCTCTGAATTTTATTTTTATAGAGAACACACAAACATCACACAAACACACATACATACAGACAGGCATTTAGTTTTATATAGAGAGATTTATACATGATATATATTTGTGCATGAAGGTAATTCTCTAGGCTGAATTATCAAATACTTTTAATATTACAGGTCTTTTGTAGAGGTATAATTTTTAAACTTATGAAGCTCAAATTTGCAATTAAACCGCTCTGCTTTTCATATACCTACACAAATATATTATTCTCGTAATTTGAGCAGTTAATTTGCTATCCATGTTTGTATGAACATCTGAATAGTACTTATTCAAAAATATGAAAAAATTGTCTCTTACTTTTATCTCAACGGGGTCATAAACATTCGGAATAAAAAAAACTGTAAAAATTAACTAATTCTATTCCAATATCGTCCACGTTGTTTATGGTGGAGACTTTAGCACATAACTCAATTATATGATTGTGGAATCGCTTGATATACATTTATCTACAATTCTACTCTCCTGACATTTTAGAAATCATCTTTTATTTTAGTAAAGACTAAAAACTATTTAAATGTTTGTTGAACTGATCTTTCACAATTTTAGCGCAGTTGATTTAACCACTAATTAAACTAAATATTTATGAAAATTATAGTTTTGCGAATTCGTTAATGGACGATATTTACCAGTTTTTAAAATGTGAAGTTTCGATCAAACAAGACGCTTTTCCTAAGATTTTTCATCGTAAAATTCTAAATTAAATCACGCTGCGCATTTTCTAAATTTATCACAAAATTTACAATAAAAAATATTTTTTTGAATTTCAAAATTTTTAATTATGCATTAAAATTAGATGTATCTGGCTCTTTAAATGTGCGTGAACAAAACAATAATAAAACAATAAAAATACCAGAAAAAAAAACAAGTAGAAACACAACAAAGTATGCTTTTATTATTTTCTGTTCTAATGGATCAGAATAAAGTTAAGAAAAATGATGTGATTGGAGTTTAAACGATACTCACCTTTGCATCTTGGTCCGCTGTAACCAATCTTACAATCGCATTTGAATGAGTTTCCCTGTTGTCTGCACGTACCGCCATTTAAACAGGTGCCAGTGTTGCAAACCTGACCTGAATCAAACGAAAGAATCATAAGCATTGCTTTGATATTTAAAAGAGATTCTTTTTAATGAATAAGAAAAGCCTAAATACTGAAACGAATAGAGAGCAAGAACCGGTATTTTAAGATGTCGGCTAGAGTCCTGGTCGACTATACGTGACGTTTGATGACGTCACATACAATCGCCATTTTGCTAACGTATAATAGATCTTCTAATCGCCATTTTTAGTCGCGTCTGTTTTCACGCAGTTTTCAAACTTGGGTCTTTCTTTAAGAAGCATTCACCTTTTTGCAGACCACGCCTTTTTTTCAAATATAAATTGTATGCGAAACACGTACGTAATGCTGCGAATATTAAGAAAACTCTCGCTGCACTATTTTTTTCAATGTAACATCATAATTTCCTAACAGAAATGTCTGTGTTGCATATAAGTATTGGTTGGCCAAAAAGTTCGTTCGTTTTTTTTTTAATGTCATCTTTCCGGCCTACTGAAGGTCGTTTTCTATTCCTATTCTTCAAATCCTGTATATGGTGTAGCGAGTATGTGGATGTCAATGTGTAATAAGCCTCCGAGCAAAGCAGTTAATACATATTTCGGGTCTGTAAATGGAAGAAAAAGCAGACCGCTGTCGACATCTGATGTTTTTTTTTACTACAAAAAAGAAAAAAAGCTGCAGAAACCTGCATAGAGATATGCGATGTGTATGGGGAAGATGCTGTTACAGGTTAGGATGTGTCAGAAATGGTTTGGTTGATTCTGTAAAAGAAAGTTTTTCAATGAGAGATGCTTCTCGCTCTGAGCGACCAAAGATGACTGACGGTAACCAGATGAACGCCGTTGTTGAACAAGATTGCTATTTGACAACCAGATAAATCGCAGACATTCTCAAGATTTTCAGAATTGAGCTGGAAAACGAATTGCATATACTCGGTTATGTTTCTAAACTTTTCCTAAAAAAACGAACAAACTTTTTGGCGAACCTAATATTATTTTATAATTTACGTTATTGTTACTGTTGTGGTTTTATTTTCTTATTAAATCTTTGCATGTCTTCAATTTCAATCATTCAGTGTCAAACCTTGGTCACGGCCACCAAATAAGAATATTACTGGATGTTTGTCTTCCGTTTTATTTCCTCGTTCCTCCCACGCCCCATGCTCCACGCTCCAATGCTCCCACCCCCACAGATTGACCGAATCCAAATGGCCACATTGTATTCGTCTTGGGTCTGACCGCATGATTTAAGATGAATAAATAAACACGAAAAATGTTGAATGTTTTTATTCAATTCTTAAAACCATTATCTCCGGTCGGATTGGTTGCATCATAAATTGTTCAACAAATCAGAGCTTCTGCTATCTCTGAGCCTCTTTTCTCATCTAGCGTATATTTCAACGCTCTTTTTAATCTGCTTTAAATATAGAATTATTTATATTTTATAAAAACATATTTTTCAGACCAACATCTATACTAAAATGTGATAGACTTGTTTCTTTGACGGACTGTCTGCCTGTGTATCTGGGTCCGGTAAATCCTGTCTGGACAAAGTATTTTCTAGGAGGATTAATTCAAATTTTATTTTTATTGTTCTTGGCATCATGCTGCAGCTATTGCTAAGAAAATCTGATGAACCAGAATCAAATATTGATTTTTAGGAAGATATTGTAGATAGCATGATGCCAGACTAATAACATTGTTCTAAAAGAGATCATATTCATTTTGGTTTAATTAAATGTTAAGCAAGAAAAAATGAAATCTCTATTTTTAATTTTTTATCTTTGATTTTAATAAGATTAAACCCACGGTAAAATTACTCAACATTATACATATTACCCAAATCTTATCAAGTTAAACCCATTGTTAAATGACAAATCATCATACATATTCTCTAATTCTGTTATAGTGACTTACCTATGTACAGCATGGACTCTTCCTCTTTGCTCAATAAATGCCAACGGCAATTAACTCTCGCCGAAATCCAGTAAGATAGTTGAACTCTACTTACCAGGCGCATATTTCTTCCCTCTGTGCTCAATTTTCTTAATATACTTGTTTCTACTTTATACCGTGTTCGTGTCTTCCTTACGGTCCCTTTAACAGGGCCACAACAACTTGGCGACGCAGGATTCGAAGATCTACTCTCTCCCCATTTTCTAACCACCAGACAATAACTGGCAAATTTTTCTTACGTACTCATATTTGAACAAACGAAAAGTTTTCGAATGAAAAAAAAAATCCAGCGTAAGACAAACACTGGCAAATGCACGAGGAAATTAAAGACGAACGCGGAGAAAGCTACACAAGCACATAAGTTTTAAAACAAGCTTATATGGCGGACAAAGAAAAAGAAATCTCGAAAATCGGATTTTTTAGGCAAGTAGATTCACGTGAATATTTTTTGTTCTTCGTCTCTTACAAAAAAATATCAACTAAGTTATTTTTTCTAGAAGGACACTCGTGAGTCATTATTTTATTCCGGTACTGAGTTAAGATTTTTAACAAAGGAATATAATACAATTCTTTTTCTCTCTCCAAAGAGAAAAAAGAAAAATACTACCGCCGAAATTAAAGACCTTATTTTGTTTTGTCCAGCAAAAATGAAAAAGAAAAAAAAGGGTTGACTTTTATTTGTTTTTCTGGTTGAAGAACTAATTACGTTAGCAGCGTAACATAAAAGAAAAACAGATGTATTGTATAAAGATACAACAGTAAACATGGAAGATTTCAGAGCTATGATGTTAGAACTCGTTAAGTTCCAAACCGAACAACAGGCTCAAATGGAAGCTAGGTTTCAAGAAAAACTGCTTGTCCAACAACAAAAAGCCGACGAACAACGACGAAAGGCTGATGAAAAACAGCAAAAGTTTGAACAACTATTGCTACAAACAATATTGAATAGGGGTCAAAATACCGAGAACAAATACGCATTTTCCCAAAATACTGCTTGGAGTACAATTGACAATTTTTCTTATTCTTCAGACAACAATAGAACATTCGCTTCATATTTTAGAAGGTATGAAGATCTTTACAGCATAGATTGCGAAAATTGAGCAGACGCTAAAAAAGTTCGATTACTCCTTCGTAAATTAGAGACCATCGAACATACAAAGTTCGTTGACTACATATTACCCCGTAAGACCAGCGATTTAACTTTCTCGGAAGCGGTTAAGTTATTGACGAAGTTGTTTAGCCCCCAAATTTCCCTTTTTCACAAAACATGGAAGTGCATAAATTTAACGAGAAAAAATTGCGAGGATTACACGATTTTCGCATCAGTAGTAAATAAACACTGTGACGATTTCAAGTTTGCCGAACTAAGCGCAGATGATTTCAAATGTTTAATTTTTGTGCAAGTACTGATATCAGCTAAAGACGCCGAAGTAAAACGCAGAGTTCTGAATTAGCTAGAAAATGAGCCGAATATAACCTTACAAAAAGTCGCAGAGGACTGTGAGAGATTTGTAAGCGTGAAGCAAGACTCGAAAGACATAGAAGAATCGGGCATAGCACACATAAGAAAGGTACGACAAAAATCATATCCTAACTTTCCTTCAAAATCAAGTCAATCCAAAAAGAGTGACTATTCTCACTTTTCGCCCAAAACAAATGTCCCCAAGAAAAAAAAAAAAAAATTACCACCTAGCCCCTGTTCGCGCTGTGGCGCTCTTCATTGCTATATGGATTGCCCCTACCGGTTTAAAACTTGTTTAATTTGTAACAAAATCGGACACAAGAGCTCACATTGTAGAGCAAATAAAGGATTTAAAAAACAGATAAAAATCGCAAGATCAGACGAACAGGATAGCATAAACATAAGGAAGTACGTTCAAGTACAAATCCTTAACGAAAGAATAAAGTTACAATTAGACTCCGGGTCTGATTTAACTATCATCAACCTGCAGACATGGAAAAGATTGGGTAAACCAACCATGTTAAAATCAAACAATGTAGCCAGGTCGGTGACTGGGGAAAAATAAAATTCGAAGGTGAGATTATAACTAACGTTAAGTTTAACGAAAAAACCAAAAAATTAGAAATGTTCGTGTTAAGAAACACTTGAAATTTATTTGGGACAGAGTGGATGAGCCAATTTAATCTATGGGATTTACCCATTAACGCTTTTTGCCAAAAGATAGAAAGCCTGACAACCGAAGCAGATAAATTAAAAGAAGATTTGAAAAAAACCTTCCCAGAAGTGTTTTCAAATGGACTGGGTCGATGCAAAAAGATGTCGGCAAAATTTGAATTAAAGGAAAACATCCAACCCGCATTTAAAAAGAAAAGGAATGTACCTTTCGCCTCACTCGAGAAGATAAATGAAGAACTAGACAGACTAGTTAAGACCGGCATTCTTTCTAAAATTGAATATAGCCAATGGGCTGCCCGACTGTCTATATTAAAAAGAAAACTAAAGAGATCCGCATCTGCGCCGATTTTTCGACTGGATTGAATGCATCACTAAGGGATTACCATTTTCCTCTTCCGTGCCCGGACGAAATATTTACTAAATTAAATGGAGGAAGATTTTTCTCAAATAGATTTAAGTAACGCATATTTACAGATATCCGTGGAAGAAGAAAGCTCGAAACTACTATGTATTAACACCCATCGCGGGTTATACAAATTCGAGAGACTCGCTTTCGGTGTCAAGGTCGCACCAGCCATATTCCAGCAGGTAATGGATACTATGTTAAACGGACTGGAATTCGCGATAGCATACCTAGACGACATTCTAATGACTAGTCATACCAAAGAACAACACCGGGAACACGTCCACAAAGTTGTCTCGCGAATCCAAGAGTACGGTTTCAAACTCAAAGAAGCCAAATGTGATTTTTATGAAGAAAATCAAATATCTGGGCCACATTATTGACAAAGATGGCAGAAGACCAGACCCAGAACGGGCTACTGCAATTCAGGACATGCCGGCTCCTGAAAATATCGCATCTTTACAAAGTTTTCTCGGACTTGCTAACTACTACCAAGTTTTCATACCTAATATGCATAACCTCCGTGCTCCAATGAATGAACTTCTGAAAAAAGACAAAGAATGGGAATGGACAGCTGAACGCCAGGAGGCATTCGAGAAAACGAAAAAAGTCCTAACATCTGATCTTTTTCTAACTCATTATAATCCAGACTTAGAGATTATTGTAGCTAGCGATGCGAGCTCATATGGCATCGGGGCATGCATTTTACACAAAATTCCAGACGGGACTCACAAACCAATAGCTCACGCATCGAGGACACTGCTACCAGCAGAATAGAACTACCCCCCAAATAGAAAAGGAGTCTTTAGGGATCATATTTGCAGTCTCGAAATTCCACCGTTACATACACGGTAGATTTTTCACTTTAAAAACGGATCATAAACCTTTACTCACAATTTTTGGGTCAAAAAAAGGTCTGCCCGTACACACAGCTAACAGACTGCAGAAGTGGGAAACAATCCTTTTAAATTATAATTTTAAGATGGAATACATCCCCTCGAAAAAAATCTGTCACGTTGACGGATTGTCAAGACTCATCCCAAAACGTAGTGAACCCCTGGAAGACACTGTGATTGCCTCCCTTCGAACAGAATGAAAAATTAACTCGACATTACGGAAATAACGAAATAAAAATAAAACGAAATAAAAATGGAAGCCCTCGGTGACGAGTTTATTAAGATGACCAAGACTAAATTAACTGTAAAGGACAAAAAACCTTCAGACATGTTCTCCCTATGCGATGAGGTACTCTTGTATAGTGAGAGAGTCGTCATTCCCAAAACTCTTCAAAGAAGAATTCTGAAGAATTTCCATGTTGGCCACCTAGGGACTACAATAATGAAGAGCTTGATGAGCAGCTACGTGTACTGGCCTAAATTCGACCAGGATATCGAGAAAATCGTAAAGAAGTGCAAAGGCTGTGCATTGTCAGCAAAGGCACCTTCGATCAAATACAGTCCTTGGCCAAAACCGGACCGACCATGGTCCAGGATCCATATAGACTTCGCAGGCCCATTAGACGGTTTCAACTATTTAGTTGAAGTAGATAGTTTCACAAAATGGCCCGAAGTGTGCCGATGCAAATGTCCAACGACGGAAATAACCATAAACTTCCTCCACGAATTGTTCGCCCGTTTCGGGGTGGTGGATTGTTTAGTCAGCGACAACGGAACACAGTTCACGTCCGCTGAATTCAAGGTATTCTGCGATACGTTCCAAATAGAACATATTACGACCCCAGCATACCACCCGAGATCAAATGGCCAAGCAGAGCGTTTTGTCGATACACTGAAAAGAGCCCTGAAGAAGGCTAGAGGCACTCCTACGGAAAAAGCCCCACAACAGTTCCTTCAGGTGTACAGGATCACGCCAAACACGAATACACCATCTTCATTATACCCTGCTGAAGTAATGTTTGCGCGCAAGATAAGACTCGTTTTTGACAAACTGCTGCCAAAACAAAAAAAACCGGGACGAACAAATGCAGTACCAAGAAAATGTTACGTCCCAGGCGAAAAAATATTTTTTAAATGTTTAAAAATAATAAATCGTTCAGGAAACTGGGGACAATTGAGAAGCAGATTGGAAATATGGTATACATAATTCAAGGCATTAAGTTCTCTCATAAGAGACATTTAAATCAATTAAGAAAACGACTATCAGACGAAACCGACAGCGCTCCCAGGAAGAAGAAGAAATTATAGACACCATATATGACACCTTTGACATTGAGATCCCCCAGGCAGCTCCGGAATCAAGACAATCGAAACGGAAGCGAAGACTAACGGATCTGATCGTAATAGACCCGAAAAAGAAACGGTATTAATTCTCCTGCGGAGGTAATACTTGGGAGGGGGTGTTATGGTAACTTACCTATGTAAAAACATGGACTCTTCCTCTTTGCTCAATAAATGCCAACGGCAATTAACTCTTGCCGGAATCCAATAAGATAATCGAACTCTACTTACCAGGCGCATATTTCTTCCCTCTGTACTCTATTTTCTTAATACACTTGTTTCTACTTTATATCGTATTCGTGTTTTTTTTACGGTCCCTTTAACAGGGCCACAACAAATTCTTATCAAAGTAAACCCATGGTTAAATGACACAACATTATACAGATTCCAAAAATCTAACAAAGTAAACCCATGGTTAAATGACACAACATTATACAGATTCCCCAAATCTTATCAAGTTAATCCCATTGTTCAATGACACATCATTATACATATTATCTCATTCTGATCAAATTAGATCCATGGCTAAATGACACTACATTATACAGCTTTCAAAAATCTTACAAACTTATCAAGTTAAACCCATGGTTAAATAACGCAACATTATACATATTTCCTAAATCAAATCGTTAAACAACAAAACACTATACTGATTCCCCAAATTTTTTCAAATTAAACCCATAGTTGAATGACCCAACATTATATAGTTTTCCAAAATCTTATCACATTAAACCCATGCTCACACAATAACATTATACAGATCCCTCAAATCTTAACGAAGAAATTTTGTTTTGAAGCCGAAACAACGCATATATTCTTTTAAATAAATATTTATTCATTTAAATTATACTAAGTTTTAACACTTACAAATCTCTGGCAATCTTCGGCTAATTTCTGTAATGTTAATTTGGTTCACATTCTAACTTGTTTAGAACTTACGTCTGATTTCTACGTCTTTCCCTTATATAAGTCCTTGCACAAAAATTAAACATTTAAAGTTATCCGCGCTAAGTACAGCTAATTGAAATCGTCACAGTATTTTTTTAGCGATTGACGCGAAATTTGCGTAGTCTTCGTCATCTTTATTGACTAAATGCAAGCACTTCCACCGTTTGTGGAACAGAGAAGTCTTAAGTCTGAATAGTTCTGTTAAAAGAATAACCGCTTCAGAAAAAGTCACGTCGCTCGTTTTTTTCAGGGTAAAATAAAGTCGACGAATTTATTATGTTCGGTGATCTCTAATTTTTGGAGCAGTAGGCAAACCTTTTTTAGTCTGCCCAATGTATTTTGTATAGATTCTCATACATTTTGAAATATAAAGCAAAGGTTTTATATCGTCTGGGTAGAAGTGAAATTGTCAATTGCACTCTAAACGGAATTCTGCGAAAAAGCATTTTCGTTTTCAGTATTTTGACCTATATGCTATATTGTTTGTATCAATACTTCAATTGTTTGATCGGTTTCACTTTTTGTTCCAGAAATCTTTCTTGTGTTTTTGTAGCCATTCTCCAGTCTCTTTTTTGTTTCAGGAGTCTTTTTTTTGCTTTTATTCTTTGTTCTAGTAGTCTTTGGTCAGCTTCTTTGTTCTAGTAGAAACTTTTGAAATCTTTCTCCAATTTTCTGTTGCTGTTCTCCATGTCTTTTCCTGAGCTTTCTGTTGTTTTCGCCGGCTTCTGTTCTTGTTCTAGTTATTGTTGCATTTGGTATCTCACGAGGTCTATCATAGTTGCTTTAAAATCTTCCATGTTCAGAATGTGTCTTTATAGAGTATGTCGTTTTAGACGTCATTTCTTTTATATTACGTTCCAAACCTTATCTTAGTTGTAAAAAGAGAAAGAGAGTATAAAACCTTTTTTTTTCTTCGGCTAAAATAATCAATTTTTTTTTAGTACGATTTTTACGTAACTGTAGAATTTACGGCTAGCACTTTAGTCAACAGAAAAAAGAAAGTTTTTAATTTTTTTCTTTCAGCGGCAGGAGTTTTCTCTTTTTGAGAGAAAAGAAAATATCATATTTTCCATTCTTGTAAAAATAACAATAAAAGATTACTGACATTTCTTCTTTGAGAGAACATAAGTTGGTCTTTTACGTGTTTTTGTTTGGGGTGCCGTTAAACCAAGTTTTTAGAACTAGGACGTTGTCGGGTTAATTTGCCGTTGATTTCTCTACATTTATCCTTTTTAAGATTATAAAAAAACCTTAATATACTTCGTCGCAAGTTTTGGCGTTCATTGTAAGTCTCTCAAGAATCCCTTAGTGTACCTCGTCGCCATAAATTGTGGGCATGTAAAGGCTCCGGAAGGAAAACACAAACTCAGACTTTAGAGAAACAAGTGTATTGGAAAAGTATAATATAATAGAGAAACAGGAGCGGTTGTACGTCTGTCTTGACTGCAAGTAGAGGCTGGCGTTGTTCCAACACCAAGAAGCTGGTACTCTCACTATTTATGGTGTGGAAGAGTTCAAGTATTATTATTATCATTTTATTATTATTATTTTTTTTTATTGCTACACATACTATTACTATTATTATTACTATTATTTCTAATACTAGTATTATTACGATTAGTACTAGTACTGCTATTACTATTATTATCATCATCACTATTACTATCATTATTATTATCACTGTTGTTATCATTATTATTACCATTATTTCTATTATTATTATTATCAATGTTGTTATTATTATTACCATTATTTCTATTATTATTATTATTATTATTATTATAACTATTACTATAATAACTATAACTACTATTATTATTACTATTACAATTATTATTTCTGTTATGATTATTACTATTATCATCATTATTATTATAATTACTACTACCATTATAACTACTGCCACTATCATTATTACTATTATCATTATTATTATCACAACAGAAACAAAAAGAACAATAATAGACCTTGATTGAAACCTGTAATATTATAACTTGTTTCTCTTCAAATTTACTCCGTATTAAGATATTGGAGAACATAAAAATAATCCTAGTTGTATTATGTATTTTCAATTTGTTAGTTTAATTAAGACTAAACTTTACAATTGTATTAGTTTACTGACATTCTACTACATTACAACACATTATACTTATCCAGGGATGCATTGATTTATGATAATAGATTGTTAAGTTATTTATGTTAAATTATCAAGATTGTTCACGAACTTATCCAGAGTTTACCGTTTGAAGTGCCTACAGTTAAAAACCTCTCTCATCTCGTTGACTAAGTAGACAACTTTGATCAGGGAAGATAACAATGGGCAACTTTTTACTAAGTGAAAGAAAACAAGTGGGGTTGTGCACTGTAGGTGTCGAAGACATTTTTAAAATGCTCCATTTTATTACAGGAACTACATTCTCATCTTTTATGAATATTATGTATTTGGATAGTGAAGTGCCTATTTTATTATTATCTGGGTTATTAAATGAACATTTGTGGTTACTGTATCTGTCCTTAAAGTCAATACTTGTATTCTTTTTTATTTTGTTTTAATTGGGATTGTTTTCTGGGAACGCAGTTCTTAAATAAACTATATTTTTGGTTAAACACCTTTCTTGTAACGGGCATTCATTCTTACCTCTACAACTAAAATCATAGTTATTATTATTTTGTAAGTTGTTAATTCTATTGTTGCCATCACTTTTTAATATACGTATATTATGACTCTTAATTATTTTTCCAAGTTATCTGTACAACTATAACTAAGTTTAATTGTGTTTTATTGAATATTGTATGCAATGGGTTATTTATTGGAAAATGTCGATTTAAAGGATTAACGAACAAGTGTCTAAATTTAGATGTAACTAGTAGATTAAATGAGGGCTAATAACAAATTATTTTTCGATTTCGATTTCTCCTTCTAGTGTTCTTACTCCTGTCATCTTGGTATTCAATGTTGGTGTTAATATAACCACAATTTTTTAAGAGATTATTATATGTATTACTATTACTATTAAAAATGTTCTCATTATAGAAATTATTACTAATCTCATGATAAATTGGAATATGCTTAATTATGCTATGTTATAGTTATATCGAGAAGCGGAGTTGGGCGTTCGTTAAGTTGGAGAAGGGATTAGGGGTTCATTAATGGAAGCTATAAAGGTTAACGGACAATGACTAATATTTGGTTTTCACGACCTTGGATCGTATTTGATTTTGTCTTTACTTTTTTCTCTTTTTCTTGAACATCCCTTTTTTCTGGCGACGACTTCAATGCGAGTTTTTTACTTTTTATTTTTATTCAGTCCGTGAAGAGATGTGATTGGCGTAGACTGTAATAATGTTTATGTACTCTTATAAATGCTCTACTTGTTATTTAGCACTTTTGAAAATATTGTTTTTATGTTCATTTTATTGATATATTTGAACTTGATTAATTAGTATATACATATATATATATATATATATATATATATATATATATATATATATATATATAGAGAGAGAGAGAGAGAGAGAGAGAGAGAGAGAGAGAGAGAGAGAGATAGAGAGAGTTGCCAAGAAATCACTGAGGGATCACTGAGACAGTTTAAACTTGTGTAGATTCTTTATTTTGTATGGTACGTTAATCGAATTTTAACATAATATGACGAAGACTACGGTAGATTTGTTTGCAATAAATAATAAAATGAAAAAATGTATTCATGAAAAAATAACATATTTTAAATGGTTTCAATTTTCAGCTTAAAAGATTCATGCCCTTTCAAAAACATTATCTATGAGAAATTGCAGGACCACTAAATTACGATTCAATTCCTCGACTTCATTCCTGATGTTCTTCAATTCCTGTAAGGTTTAAGGTTTCTTGCAAGAAAAAAAATACATCATACATACATATAGCGCCATTTTATCATTTCTTAGTGGTTTTCTAACCACGTTATATTGTCAGTCATCCTATATGTACAGAGGCGACGTGTCATAGCCTTGAATCACACTGACTTCATGAATAAATATAGCGCCATTTTATCAGACCTTATATGTTTTCTTTCCATGTTATATAATCAGTCACTCTATATGTACAGAGACGGCGTGGCATAGCCTTGAACCACATCGGCTTAGTAAATATATATATATATATATATATATATATATATATATATATATATATATATATATATATATAGCGCCATTTTATCACACCTAATCTGTTTCTACCAACGTTATATTGTCAGTCATCCTATATGAACAGAAACGGCGTTTACTAGCCTTCACCCACATAGACTTCATAAATAAATAAATATATATACATAGCGCCATTTTATCAAGTCTTATTTGTTTTCTAACCACGTTATATTGTCACTCATCATATATGAACAGAAACAGCGGGTCATAGCCTTGAACCATATCGACTTCATAAATAAATATATATACATAGCGCCATTTTATCAAGTCTTATTTGTTTTCTAACCACGTTATATTGTCAGTTATCCTATATGGAGAGAGACATCGTGTCATGGCCTAAAACCACATCGACTTCATAAATAAATATATTTATATAGCGCCATTTTATCAAGTCATTTGTCTTCTAACAACGTTATATTGTCAGTCATCCTATATGTACAGAGACAGCGTGTTATAGCCTTGAACCTCATCGACTTCATAAATAAATATAGCGTCATATTATCAAACTTTTCTTATTCACATTATCAGTCATTGCAGACGTGCAATAGCCACGAACCGGAAGTTTTTTCTAATATGATCACTTTTGAATTGACAAAAGTTTGCAGTTAAGAATAAACGAAAGACTGCTTTTAGTTCATAACAAAACTAACAATTGTATAAACAAAAAATAGTGATTTTATGATTTTCATTCTTGAAAAATCTCTCATACAAACTTATGCAAATGAAAGTGCGTTTTTACCTGTCTTATATTATTTAAGATCACTTGATAAAAAATACATTTTTGATCTGAAATGTAAATTTTTTTAAATGTACTTTACTAATATTATTATTGATTTGTTAAAATAAATTGTATGAAATATACTATTAATTTTAACACAAAAAATACTTTTTTACCAACGTTAAAAACAGAATAATCTTTATAAACCATTAAAATTGGTTTGGGACAGAGAGGACAAGAAATCTTCATTTGTCAACCCAAATAAATTAAACAAATAATAATATGCATAAAAGCACCTAACTATTATAAAAACTGCTTTCGGAGAAAGATGATAGCAAAATACCAATTTGGCTATTTACTTACTTTTTGATAAAGCTGACGAAGCAAATGCGCAAAGGAGGAACACAACAGGCCATATGATCTTCATCTTGGTTGTTTACACAAATTCATCTATAATCCGCATTCATTTAAATAGCATTTCTTGACCACTGTGACATTTCGACTTGATTCTTTGCTTGTTTTTTTTTATTTTTGTGCTTTGTTAGAATAATTAATCTTTTATGTTTTTTAATTGAAAGCTCGCCAAAGTTCAAACTCAAATGTTCTTTGCATAATTCAGTGAAATGGTTAAAATTTTGTATTCTTTGAACTCGCCTGTGGATTTTGTTTCACAAGATTCTGTGTCTATCGTTTTAATTATTAGATGCGTGGCTCTTTCACTCAGTTAAAATGGCAAACATTTTCTAATTATTGGTAGAAAAAGGTCAAGCATTTCAATTCAAACATTTAAATAAGCACAGATGTGACATGGATTAATGTAAATATAAAAAAATGAAGACAGGTAAGAAACACATTCCCTTAAATATATTTTAATTAATAAACTCGACGTTGTCCAAGTACACATATTTAAAATAATGGTGCATTTTTTCAGTCCTCAGTTTTCAATAAATACAAACAATTTAGACATTAGAGTTATCGTTAGTATTTCCGAGTAGGCTTGTACTCTCTGAGTGCTATTAATAATATTATGTCTTACTCACTAGGGATTATGACACGAGTGATTACGAGTGATCGGTCACTCGTAAACAGATTTCTCCGAGTTCGATTTTCATAGATATTCATAGTGCTCAGACTATTATTGGCATTAAGGTAGTTTTTTGTCATGTTTCATATTCAATTCAACTCTCTGACAAATTTCGTGTACTTACTCAGTTTGTTCTGGCTTTTTCATCTTCACCTTGTGATCAGCTAGGACGACAAAATTTACTATTTAGCCGATTTTTTTTTTCTTGACTTCTTTTCTCTTTGTTGTTCACGTCCGGACTTCTTACTTGTATGAGTATCCGTTTCTATTTCCATGTTTGAGAGGATTTTACGCATTTCCCTTGCCAATATTGTCTCCAGTTTGTGTTTGTACAACTTGTCTGCATGTTCAAAATTCAGTATTTTGCGCAATTACTAGTGAACTACATTTCGAACAAAGTTATAACTATTTTATATTCCTTGGGTGCTACAGTGCGCTATCCACTTATGATGTGGTTGACCGCTTCGTCTTCATATCAACAGAGTCTACATTTATTGGTTTACGGAATTTTGTCTATTTTGGCTTGCATGTAGGTTGTTCTGATCTCATTGTTCTCTAAATATACGCATGTGGATTCGGTTCACTTTTTAAAATCTTGTCCATGTTTTCCCGTGCACAATTGAGTTGGTCCGTCTTAAAATTTGCTTCTCTTTTCATTTTTTCTTGACACTTTGTTTTCCGTTTCATTTCCACTTTAATTGCTCACCTTGGCGCTGATTTTGGCGGCGGTAATCAGCCTCTCTATGCTTTGTGTTATGTAAACCAGTTAATTTTTGAAACCTCACGACACACACACACACACATATATATATATATATATATATATATATATATATATATATATATATATAAAACCGAGGATACTGCTCTTTTATTCGGACTTCGAACTTTATCAATGATCATCTCAATACCATAAATTAACATTAACCCTTTTTAGTGATTGTAGAAATATTAATTTCTCAGCGACCGCATATCATTTCACCCCAAATTAGTACCGTTTCAATCGTTCTTTTATTCAGAGATTTTGTTCATTCCACCTCAAACATTATCTGTTTTCATGCCAAAGTTTTGACATATTTAATTTATTAAGTGAGTAATGTGTTTTTACACATTACTCAGTTCAAATCAGAACATTATCCTTTTTCCTCGCCAATATCTTGTTTATTCTTCCCTTTTCTTTTGGTGTATGTCTTACTAATATCTCTGCTATAAATTATATATTTTATACAAGCTTCTGCGTCACTGTTATTTCGTCAGCATGTTGTGTCTATTGATATCTGCTTTGAGACCCAAAACGGAGTACGGAAACAGATAACAACGTAAATCTATTTTTAAATTGTTTCTATTTAAATTCGGAAAATTACTCATCACCTCACTGTTGGGCAATTATTTGCTTTCTGTTGTTTTGAGTTTCCCTTCTTCATATCAGGTAGTGCGTATTGTTTTCATTTCAAATTCCATTCATAATTGATCTGGGTTAAAAGTTCTAGTTATGGTTATTTCTAACTCACTTAGAGTTTTACATATGTGTCATTAAACGTGATCCCTCATTGGCAAAAGCAGGTGGCTCTACCTAAAGTTTCAGTGACAAATCTTGTCAGAATTCCAGTAATCCCCACTTTTTAAAATCACCATTGAAAATCATTGTGCGTTCTCGCTACAGCCGTTTACAATTGAATTATCGCTGATAACGGAAATATATTTATCTGGAATTAGAGTTACAATAAGCCTCCTAATGTCTCTCGACGTAAAATTATTTTTTACATCACAGGCAGGTCTCCTTTTGGAGATTGGAATAAATAAACTATATATTGGAATTTAAACCTGACGTTTGAATGTAGTATGTACATGAATATACAAATATGTGTAGTATATATAGAGAATTACGCCTGCCTTTGATTGAAACAAATTTTTATTTCAGATGCGTGTGTGTACCTGCGCCTGTGAAGAAACGAAGTTTTCGTTATGACGTCATCAACGTAAAGGATCTTCATCACAGTCAAAAGTAAGTACAAAAAATTAGAGAGGGTACTTCATGAACCTGTGCCAACGCACATATTTCCGTATTCTATTTCATTAACAAAACTTTGGCAAAATTACATCTAAAGAGCCCAATTTCCTCTATAAACACGGTCTTTGCCGTTCCAGTGGAGGTGGGCAGGTTGGTTTTCTTTCCTTTTTCTGTCCATCCTCTCGAACCCTTCACAACCTTTTTTATAAAAAAACTTTTATTCATATCAAACAAGACATATTGGTAGACGTAAAATGCTATTGTGATTAGGGGTCAGATTTATAGGGCCATCTTAAGTGGAGACTTGTGCATAAAGATGTTTGTTCACATTACATTTAAATTTCTGCATACCGGTACAGTCGTGGAAACATGGGGCAGGGATATAATCACAAAGGCAGCTATCTACCGATACTGGTGACCTAGTGTGTTTTTGTGGGGTGTGAGACGCAGTGTCAGATTATACGATTTTTGTTATATATCTAACCTGGCAGTGTCAGTTTTGTTATTGATTTCTCGCTTGCAATGCCTATTAGTATTCCCTGGTATTTGGGCGGTAAAAAGCCTCCTCAAGGTCACAGTATTATCCGCACTCCTACAGTGGAGGGCTGGTTAGTGCTCTCTCTTTTCGGTGTTTCCATCCTCCTTGACCCATCACAGCTATTTGGTGTTGTACCAGCCGAGGCCGGCACCATTTTCATCTATTTTTAAAAAAATGTTGTTATTATTATTATTATTATTATTATTATTATTATTATTATTATTGGTGGTGGTGGTGGTGTTGTCGTTGTTGTTGTTGTTGTTGTTATTATTATCATTTTCTCACTATGAGTTTTCACACGTAATTATCAGTGACCGCTCCTTGAGTACCAGTAACAAAACGTCTCACTAGATTTCTAGTACTTTCTGGTTCTTTCGCTAACCGTTACAAGTCACTTTCCGTTTATCATTTATCTGTGTGTTGTTAGCATAATTCATTTCGAATGTTTCACGAGATGTGTCTATCGTTTTAATTATTAGATGCGTGGCTCCTTCACTCAGTTAAAATGCCAGACATTTTCTGATTATTTGTACGAAAGGTCAAATATTTCAATTCAAACATTTGACATGTTTTAAATAAGCATAGATGTGGATTAATATAAAAAAGGAAGACAGGTATGAAACACATTTCCTTAAACGTATATGTTATTAGATGGCTTATATTGATCTTCGGGGTGGTTTGTGCGTTGTTAGAATAATTCATTTCAAATGTTTTTCAATTGTAAGTTTGGTAAAGTTTAAACTTCAATGTTCTTTGCGTAATTCCGTGGATTGGTAAACATTTCGTATTCTTTGAATTCGCTTGTAGATATTTTTTCACAAGATTTTGTGTATGCCGTTTTAATTATTAGATACGTGGCTCTTCTACTCCGTTCAAATGGCAGACATTTTCTGATTATTGGTAGGAAACATTTGGCACTTTTAAATAAGCACAGATGTAGATTAATGTAAAAATTTAGAATAAGGTAAGAAATACGTTTTCATAAACATATTTTTATAAGACTAACATATACACTCGACGTTGCATGATAGCAATTATTTGAAATTATGGGGTATTTTTTCAGCTTTCAATTATTTTCTTTAAGTTATTTGAACATTTCTCACTTCAAGTGTTTGTTTTTCTATAGACAATAAATAAATACAATTTCATCATGAGAGTTATTGTCGAGAATTCTAGGAAAAAGTTTGTGCTCTCCGAGTGCTATAATTAATATTATTTCTTACTCTCTTGGAGTTCTCACACGATAGGGGAAATGGGAGAAGGGGTAAACAAGAGGAGGTGAGAGAGATGGGTGAGAGAGGGAATGCGAGAGGAGGAGAGAGAAATGGGGAAAGAGAGGGTAGGATGGACACAAGAGATAGGGCGAGTGCGAGAGGAGCGATAAAGATGTAGAGGGAGGAAGAGGGGGATTAAGAAAGATGAGGAAAGGAAAAGATAGAGAGTGTGGGCGAGAGGGGGAAGGAGATAAGGGGGTGGTAGCGATGAGAGAGGTAGTGAGAGGGAGTTTGGGGTGAGAGAAAGGGGGTGAGAGGGAGAATGGCAAAGGAGGAGAAAAGGGGAGAATAAGTGAGAGAGAGAGAGAGAGTCGCAATTGGGAAATCATGTAGGGGTGAGAAAGACGGGGAGTAAGAGAGGGAGAAAACGAAAGTTAGAGGGAGAACGCGGAAAGACAAAGATAGGGGAAGGGTTGTGAGAGAGAGGCAGAAAGAGACACGGTGAGGGGAATGTGAGAGTTGGGGGGGGAGGAGAGGTGACAGGTAGAAAAGATAGAGAGAGTGGACGAGAGAGGGAGGGAGGGAGAAAGAGGAGAGGCGGGAGAGAGGTGGACAGGGAAATGTAGAATGATTGAGAGAGGGGGAAGGTGATAAGAGGTAGATAGAGAAACGGGGATGAAAGGACAGTGTTGGGTAGAGAGAGAGAGAGATCAGAAAGGTAGAGAGAGTAAGGGAGAGGACAAGTATAAATAGTGGTTGAGGGAGAAAGAGTAGGGGAGAGAGAGACGATGGAGAGAGAAGATAAGAGGGGGGACGGAGACTGAGTTAGCAATAGAAAGGGGGAAAGGGGGAGCGAGAGAGAGGGAAAATGGGAAAAGAGAGATGGTAGTAAAGAGATAGAGACAGAGAGAGAAAGAAGAAGGAGAGAGATGGCAGTACAAACATGGGGAAAGAGTAAGAGTGGGAGGGAGTAGGGGAGAGGTAGAGTGGGAGAGAGAGATTGTGAGATAGAGAGAGAGAGGAGCTTTAGTCAGCGATGTTGACGAATTATTCTCTAAAATTCTTTCGAAAAATCAATGTTTATCGTTTATTTGCTTCTTAAATAAAAAGGTCATCCCTGGGAGGAAGTTATCCTCACAAACAAACAGATACCCCACACACAACATGCTCTCTCTCTCTCTTTCTCTTTCTCTCTCTCTTTCTCTCTCTCTCTCTCTCTCTCTCTCTCTCTCTCTCTCTCTCTTCCTGTCCGCTCTATGAAACTATAGAGAAAATAAAATATCTAACTTCCAGCTCCTCTTTAATAAAACAACATTTGTTTGCCAGGCACAGCACCACTTTACTCCTCTACACTTATGTTAAAAGAATTTAGTTTTTTTTTACCAGTAATCAGTCCACAACGTCTGCCTTCCATAAAATCATTAGTTTGGCAACCGAAAAAGTCTATTCAAATCGTTCAACTTTTTTTTAAATGTCCGATTTCGGGGTGATGGGTGGGGTATAGCCAATAGACACACGAAATCTGGGGGTAGTAACACCTTTTCGTTTATAAATCTATATTGAGAGAAGACACGTTCAGTAGCTGATGGCGACAGCTAGGCGAGTTTCTTATGCTTCAGATGGCTTTAAGAGCGGCCTGTACCTATTGAAAAAGATTGATATACCCAGGGCGAAGATTGGTAGTATGTAGAGACAGGTTATATGCGACCGGAGCATGGGAATTGAAGTTGATAAGCTGTCTTGGTCAGTGGGCATGTCAGATTAGAGGAGAATGATGGCATTGATGTGCGAAATATGCTGGTTTAGAGAAATGTGTTCGTCTTTTTTTTTAGTGTGTGTACAGACATGTCAGATACGACCGGAGCATTGGAATTGAGTTTGATAATCTGGTCGAGAGGAATGTCTTGGTTAGCTGACATGTCAGATGAGAGCAAATCCTTAGAATTGAGGAGGATAATAAGCTGCAATGGAAGGGCCTCGCTCTGGGAGAACGGCCTAGATGATCACCGTTCCCTCCTGTGCCAGGTAAGTATAAAAAATTTCACGGCCCACAACTCACATTTTATACCACACAGCTCTACTCAACACCAACACCTATTTACAAACTACTAAAATACCCGAAAATAAAATATCACCAACATTAGCATATCACTACTTTTGCATTTCTCAATAACAACAATTCATAACAAACATTTCACTATCATTTAAACTTACCAACATTTTCACAAAATACTTCAATTCGTAAGCAAACTTACATTTTACCCTAATAAACAAACTACCATCTCAACAGTTGTCTCCCCTTAGATCAACAGCCGTTTTTCAAATGTAAGGAAGCATGAAGCCACTTGATGAAAACTAAGCTGGTAGGTGCGTCAGATACGACCTCGCGTTGGAATAAAGATTCCTTATAAGCTGGTCGAAGAAAATGTCACGGTTGGTTGTGTGTACAAGCAGCTAAGATTCGAGCAGAGCATTACAATTTTGGTGAATAAGCTGGTCGCGAGAGAAATGTCTTAGTTGGTGGTCATGTCAGATTCGATTAGAACGTTCGAACTAACGTTCATAGTAATCTAGTTCAGGAAGGAAATCTAACGGTTGGTAGTGTGTACAGGCATGTTAGACACGAGCAGAGTGTGTGTACCCAGGTTGATAAGCAGCAGCTCAAGAGGAATGCCTTGTTTGGTAGTCAAGTCAGATCAGAGCAGAACTTTGGAATTGAGTTGAGTAATGAGTTTGTTTAGAGAAAGGTCATATTTGGTGGTGTGTACAGGCAGGTCAGATACGACCAGGGCGTTGTAATTGAAGTTCAGAAGCTGGTTGAGAAGAAATATGTTTGTTGCTGGTTTGCACAGCCGTGTCAGTTACTATCAGAACGCTGACATCGGGGTGGATAATAAGCTGGTCGAGTAAAAACTTGGTTGATAGGCATGTCATGTCAGAGCAGCGCAGAGAGTTGGAATTCAGGTGGGTAATACGCTGGTCAAGAGAAATGTCTTAGCTACTGGTATGTACAGACATGTCAGATATGACTAGAGCCTTTAGATTGAGGCTGATTATAAGCTAGGCGAGAGAAATGTCTTGGTTTCTTGTGTGTACAGTAATGTCCGATACATCCAGCACGTTCGAAATGTGGTTGATAAGTTGATCAAGAGGTAACGGTAACGGAGTTGTAATTGAGGCTGTTACTAAACTGGTCGAGGTAAACGTCTCGGCTGGTGGTGTGTACAGGCATGTCAGATACATCTAGTGCGTTGTTGATGAGGTTGATGAGCTACTCGAGAAAAATGAGGTTGATAAGCTAGTCGAGAAGAAATACCTTGGTTGCTGGTGTGTGCAGGCAGGTCATATACGACCAGAGCGTTCGAATTGAGGTTTATAATAAGCTTGACGAGAGAAATGTCCTGGTAGTGGGTGTGTATCAGATACGATCTTAACGTGAAAACTGAAATGGATACGCTATTCGAGAAAAACGTCTTGCTTGGTGGCATATATCAGATACGACAAGGGCGTTGTCATTGAAGTAACTAATGAAGTAGTCGAGGTAATCGTTTCGGCTGGCGGTGTGTACAGACATGTCAGATACATCCAGTGCGTTCGAGATGCGGTTGATAAGCTACTCGAGAGAAATGTCTTGCTTAGTGGCGTCTAGAAGCAGGTGAGATACGATCGCAACGATGGAATTTAGATTGATAAGCTGGGCCAGAGAAATGTCTTGGTTTGTGGTGTCTACAGTGATAGTTGATACACTCAGCACGGTGGAAATGAGGTTGATAAGCTGGTCGAAAGAAAATATCTCGGTTGCTGGCCTGTGCAGGCAGGTCAGATACGATCAGAACGTTAAAATCGATGTAGATACGCTATTCGAGAAAAATGTTTTGGTTGGTGGTGTATATCAGATACGACAATAGCGTTGTAATATAGGTTGCTGCTAAACTGGTCGAGGGAAACGTCTCGCCTGGTGGTGTGTACAGGCATGTACGTTACATCCAGTGCGTTTGAAATGTGGTTGATAACATACTATAGAGAAATTTCTTGGTTAGTGGTGTGTAGTGGCAGGTCAGATACGAACGAAACGTTGGAATCGGGGTTGATAAGCTGGGCGATGAGAAATGTTTTTCTTTCTGATGTGCATAGGCAGGTCGGATACGACAAGGACGTTGTAATTGAGGTTGCTACTAATTTGGTCAATGGAAACGTCTTGATTGGTGGTGTGTGCAGGCATGTCAGATGCATCCAGTGCGTCCTAGATGAGGTTGATAAGCGACTCGAGAGAAATGTCTTGGTTAGTGGTGTTGAGAGGTAGGTCAGATACGACCACAACGTTTTAATGGAGGTCGATAAACTGGGCGAGTGAAACGTCTAGGTTGGGGGTGTGTACAGGCATATCAGATACGACAACCGCGTTGTAATTGAGGTTGCTACTAAACTGGCCGAGGGGGACGTTGTTGGCTGGTCGTGTGCATAGGCATGTCAGACACATCTAGTGCGTTCGAAATGAGATTGAAAAGCTACCCGGGAGAAATGTCTTGGTTAGATTGTGTAGAGGCAGGTCAGATACGATCACAACGTTGGAAATGAGATTGACAAGCTGGTCGAGAGAAATGTCTTAATCGGTGGGGATATCCGATCAAAGCGTATCATTGGAATTAAGGTGGATAATAAACTGGTCGAGAGAAATGTATCGTGTATACACGCAGGTCAAATACGACCGGAGCGTCGTTTGAAATTCAGATTGATAATAAGCTAGTCGAGAGAAATGTAGTGGCTGGTGGTATATACATGCAGATCAAATACGACCAAAGTGTTGGAACTACAGTTGTTACTAAGCTGGCCAAGAAGAATGTCTCGATTGGTGGGTGCGTCAGATACGACCAGAGCGTTGGAATAAAGATTCCTAATAAGCTAATAAATAATGTGTGTACAAGCCGGTAGGATACGAGCAAAGCGTTACAATTGTGACGGATAAGCTGATCGCGAGAGAAATGTCTTAGTCGGTGGTCATTTCAGATCCGATTAAAACGTTCGAACTAACGTTCATAATAATCTAGTGAACGAGGGAAATCTAACGGTTGGTAGTGTGCACAGGCATGTTAGATACGAGCAGAGCATTGGAATCCAGGCTCAAGGGAACTGCCTTAGTTGGTAGGCATGTCAGATGAGAGCAGAAGGTTGAAATTGAGTTGGATAATAAGATGGTTTAGAGAAATGTTTTATTTGGAAGTGTGTACAGACAGGTCAGATACGACTAGAGTGTTGGAATAATATGCTTGAGAGAAATGTGATGCCGATGGAGCATGTCAGATCCGAGCAAAGACTTCGTATTGAGTTAAGAAAATAATCTGGTTTAGAGAAATGTCTAATTTGGTCGTGTGTACCGGCAGGTGAGATACGACCATGGCGTTGTAATTGAGGTCTATAAGCTGGTTGAGATGGAAATATGTTGATTGGTGATGTGTACAGCCGTGTCAGTTACGATCAGAACGTTGACATTTGGGATGGATAATAAGCTGGTCGAGAAAAATATCTTTGTTGGTGGGGATGTCAGATATGACCAGAACGTTGGAATCGAGCTTATTAATGAGCTGCCTGGGAGAAATGTCTAGGTTCGTGGCGTGTACAGGCAAGTCAGATACGACCAGAGCGTTGGAATTGAGGTTGATAATAAATAAGCTGGCCGAGAGAAGCGTATTGGTTGGTGGTGTGTACAGCCGTATCAGATCGTTGACATTGAGGTTCGTACGCTGTTTGAAAACAAAAAAAAAATGTCTTGGTTGGTGTGTCTACAGGCATATGAGATACGAGATGGGCGTTGTAGTTGAGCTGTCATGTACGATCCGTGCTTGCCTGCATCCACGCATTCCAACCGTCACCTCGTTCACATATTAGCGAAATTCATAGAGCTAGCTGCAAATAAAGAAAGTGTGCATGGCGTTTCTACTGCGCCTTCACTTGCAGCGCGGAAAAAAGTGATTACCGTTAAATGGAGAATGGCATTGAGGGACAGTGCGTTCCAGCCGAATCGCCAGGTGAGAGAGTACTGAGATGAAGCTATTTCGCGTAGGACTGGTCTCGCCTGTTTGCTTACAAAGGAACGGCTCGAATGCAAGAACATAAGGTAGAGGCGAAAGCGAACAACCGACGGAGAAAGAAGAAAAGATTTTTACCGCCTACTGCAGGCGATACGAAATGGAGATTGATCTGTGGAAGCCTGGATGATTACAACCGGCGGCCTGTAATATTTTTTTTTGTTGTTGTCATGCGCGAGTGTCTTTAAGTGAGGATGCATTAAAGACAATATTAAAATGATGTTCTGATTTTGATTGTATTATCGGGGTGAGCGCGAACGCAGACCCCACACTTAGAAATAGCGCACCCGAGTCGTCCACATTTGGGACGATCGCAAAGGTCAACCCAACCCTAGTGCAATGGAAAGGCCTCGCTCTGGGAGAACGGCCTAGATGATCACCGTTCACTCCTGTGCCAGGTTTTATTTAGGCCGGTGAATTCCCTCGGACAATCTCCATCTTTATCTACAGATGAAGATTTTACAAACCTTGGGAACTCACCAGACCTTAGGCATAGTGCCCGTTATGTAGGGGAGGGGGGGTCGGGGATAAGTAAGACAAGCTGTTCAATGTTTTTTATTTCACAAAAAATTTTTACAAAACAAGAAAACAACATTTGCTGGCTCTAAACTAGATTCTTGCACCAAAATACCGCATTCACTCTGTGGGTGGATTCCTGCTTAAAATATCCCAAAAAAACATCGCTGTAAAACATGAATTATCGTGGGAGTGGGATAAAATATTAAAAATACCCAAAAAGAAAGAAAAATAAAGAACAAAATAAAATGATAAAAAAGGGGGGTTAGTATGGCCCGGCTTTCCCTCATGGCTAAGTGTTAGATCGCCCACTGTTTTCCGGCACGAGACCGAAAACAAGCGGGTCGGTCACTAAGTGGGAGTGGGAATTTAAGAGAGGAGTGTTCAAAAAATAAATTAATCGGGAATGGGATCAGGGGGTGGATGGCGGCTTCCAAGATAGTAATGCCAAGGGTTTCAAAAGACCGGGGACAAAATAAAACAGTGGAAGTGGGAATCTTTGGAAGCTCTCTTAATGCCGGCAAAAATAAAATAGGGACAGGATATCTCTCATTCCTACTAGTTTAGAGTTTCTCCTTTTTTGTTAAAAAAGTCTACAAGGGGTGGGTTCCGTAGAACCCAGTACCGCGTGTGCCATAACTATGGAGGGAACACGAACTCAAACTTGGCGCCTCGTCGGATGCATAAACTAGTGTCATGCACCCATCTCCTATTGAAATCCATGCGATGTAATCGTTTCCAATCGCATCTGATCTTTACTTTAAGTTGGTGTTTAAAGTAAACTACCAGATCCCAATCCGAAACAGATCCAACCCCATGAACCTCATCAAGACGTGTAACCCACGTCACTAGTCTTGCTACGGCTAGGATGGCTAGAAACACCATTCGTTTCTCCCCAGACCACGGCGGTGCTGCGTTGTTGATGACAGATGCGACATCCAGGACCATCGGCTGCTCGGCGTCGATGCGAGCCGTCACCTCCCTGACGTATTCCCAGAGACGTCGAACTTTGCTGCAGGTGAAAAAGGCGTGCTCGGCCGTTTCTTCTTCGTCGTCTTCACAGCGCGGGCATAAGGACACGTCCCTTAAACCGTCTCTGCGTAATCTGCCATAGAGGGGCAGCGCGTGCCGAACCAGTCGCCAGGTCAGAGAATACTCAGAATTGTTGAGATAACTCTGGCCCGGCGCCCAACTCCACTGGGAGCGGGCCTCCTCCCTCGACAATCCAAGCCGCTCCTCAAGTGGGTCCGAAGCGGTACCCTCCACTAGATCCCGATATAGTCTCTGTGCCAGGTAAGTATAAAAAATTTCACGGCCCACAACTCACATTTTATACCACACAACTCTACTCAACACCAACACCTATTTACAAACTACTAAAATACCCGAAAATAAAATATCACCAACATTAGCATATCACTACTTTTGCATTTCTCAATAACAACAATTCATAACAAACATTTCACTATCATTTAAACTTACCAACATTTTCACAAAATACTTCAATTCGTAAGCAAACTTACATTTTACCTTAATATTTAATGTCAGGGTCGTTTACACATCAACACAACAACAAACTTACAATCTTTTCAGCCAGAACAAAGAAAAACAAAGAGAAACGCATTCCATTTCGAACCAAACCAAAAATACAACAAAAACAAAATCAAACACATTTTCATTCATTCGATCAAATCAAACCGTTTCTTTACGAATCCTTTTCAGCTTTGTCTGCTTTTAGTTACTTCAAATTAACCAGATTAAACAAAAAAACAAACTACCATCTCAACAGTTGTCTCCCCTTAGATCAACAGCCGTTTTTCAAATGTAAGGAGCCAAGGAGGCATGAAGCCACTTGATGAAAACAGCTGAAAAAAAGAACGAAAGATGATTATCGCAAACACAGCAGATGCTGCTTTGAACTATTGTCCATTCGATATGATGCATGGTCATTGTAGTATTTGTTACGCAGTTTGTTGTTTTTGTTGTGAAAATCATCAGTGGATATGAAAAAAATAAACTGGGGCCTTCTAGCTATTATTAAAATGCAGTATGTGTTCTTTCCTCGGTCAGACACAAGATCGATTCAATGTGGGATGAGTACCATTTTCCTAAAACGGTGCAGTTCTCTCGATTGGGACAAAAAATAAAACATTGCATCAGTCGAAAAGCATTCCTCTTCCTACTCCTACTCCCCCTCCTCATCTCACTGACGATGACAGAACAGAACAGAATTTGAATTATTTATTCGAAAATAAAATAAAGATATATTTCATAAGAGATGCTACACTTTGATCGTAACCCGAACCTCAGAAAGTACGGAAACTGAAGAAAAAACAGAAAACAAACACTTACTGATTTCTTTCGTTGTATTCTTCTTTGTAACTTGTTGCTTTTCATTTAGTTTTCTTTTGTATTTAGTAGCAATTAGAAAGAGTGTTGCTGTGGGCAGGATCGGTAACTGCTGCAAGTCGTCCCGGGCACGATCGTTGCTGCTGTAAAAAATAGAATACCATTAAAGTACTAAGTGGGAGGGAAACACAAATTGTGTCAGTCGAAGAGAATTTCTCTCTGCTGACTGAAAAGAAAAGTTTATTTTTAAATACTCAATCAAACAACGACCTTCAATTGAACAAAGGCCTTCTATCGGACAACAACCTTCTAGTGACAAATAGTAACAGAGTTGCTGTAGTAAATGATGATGACGATGACGAAAGACAAGATCGGAAGTTGCTTCTTGTTTTAGAGATCAGGATCGCTGCTGCTAATTGTAGATACTGTAGTAGATGATGATGTTACTGTGGATAGGATCGGAAGCTGCTGCTAATCGTCGAGTACAGGATCGATGCTTCTAGTTGTGGATAGGAACAAAGCTACGGTAAAATAAGATAACATTAAAAACACTAAGTGAACACAAATCAGAATTGTGTCAGTCGAAGGAAATTTCTCCCAACGCATATAGGACTCACCTTTTTCTGTTGCTATTTAAAACTTCCGGAGGTTCTGTCCTATGCTATATTGTCAACTAGTCGGTGATCTAGATACAGTGAACTAAAACGAATTTATTAAATTCCTATTTGAAAACAAAATTCGTAAGCATTTCTATATTTTGAAGAATTTTCTCCGGCAATATGTCTCCACCCGACAAACTCTTTGATGCAAATATGGTGAATTTTAAGGTGTACGGAGAAAAGCCCACCAGACAAAAGCCCACCAAAATAAGTCAAACCCGGACAAAAGCCCACCAACGTAAAAATAAATTAATTAAAAAAAATGTTTTAAAAATATTTTGGCATTTTTTTTTTACATCATAAAAACACGTACCCTTTTTATTATTAACCCTTAGTCCGGTATTAAAACAAAAATACATTTTAGACAAAATTATGTATTACTCATATTTTGCGGAATGAAAAAACAATTATTTTAGATTGAAATTGGAGGATCAGTTTTGCATATAATTTTAACATAAAATGACCCCCTCATTTCCCTGCCATTCTAACTTTTTCGGGAATTAACCCTTTTTGCGATGAGAGATAAATTCTATGCATTGTTTTTGCCCCTAATTTAGTTTAAATGGCAGTGGTAAAATTTTGCACAAAAAAAGATGGTACAGGGAAAAATATAAATGAAAATCTCACAATGAGTTTAGCAAAATCTTGAGAACAATACGTAAAGGAAAAAAATAAAAGTACCCCCCCCCCCAAAAAAAAAATTAGATTCTAATTTTTTTATGCGAACACTGAAAAAAAGAACCCAATTATTCTTTAAATTTAACGGAAAATTTCCGGTCCATTCTAACTTTTTTTACCACTAACACTAAGTCCGATCGGCAAAGTCGTAAAACCACACGTAATCGCTTTAAAAGGTAGAAACCACCCACCCCACCCGAAAAACAATGCATAGAAAGAAAAATAATACCTGCCCTAAAAAGTTGTAATGATCCGGAAATCGTGGATCATTTTATGTTAAAATTACATGCAAAACTGATCCCCCAATTTCAATCTTACATAATTGTTGTTTTTTCTTCCCGCGAAAGATGGGTAATACTATACATAATATAAAAAAATATATATTTTTGTTTTACCACACGGACTTGGAGTTAGTAGTAAAAAGGGTGCGTCATTTTTTTATGATGCAATCTTTTAAAGAATGCAGTATTTACAAAGTACGGGAAAATGTTAAAAAATGAAATGTAAAAAATGTTGTCAAGAAAAGAAAATTACAGACAAAGACTTGTAGCAGTTACCTCCTCCTTTAAAACATAACTACACCGGTTGGCCGTTAGGTGGCGCTTTTTCACCGACAGGTGGCGCTGAAAAGCGACACCAGAGCTATCTGCCCATCGGATTATAAAAACCGGTGCAAACGGAAAATCACTCTCTTGTCTTTTCAACTGACCTCGGCAGAACGACGCTGACACCAGCGCTCCGTCTCACTCTCTCTTGTCTTTTCAATTGGCCTCGGCAGAACGACGCTGACACCAGCGTTCCGTTTCACTCTCTTGTCTTTTCAATTTGCCTCGCAGAACGACTCTGACACAGCGCTTCGTCTCACGCTCTTTTTTCGTCAACTGGGCTCGGCAAAGCAACAACCAACCCACGTTTCTTCAGTCAACATGTGTTTCAAACAACGGTAAGAGTTCTCAACTCATTTTCTGTGTGTACGGCTTTCAAATACTTTTCCCACGACTCACTTCTACACATACGCATTTCAAGAACTGTTTCTTATCAACACACACCACACACCTCATCATTCCACACACGTTCAATAAACCTTATTTGAACTACCTCATTTTGTTTATTAATTATTACTCTGTCTTTGCATGCAACATTGCTTGATTTAACGAACACGCTTATAGTCGGGGAAGACGACCCTCGAATCCAACAGACTTATTGATAATTGTAAAAATAATAAATATCAAAATATTTTTTTTTAATTTTAATAATTAATTTAGTTTTACGTAGCCACTAACGTAAAAATAAATTAATTTTTTTTTCCAGGTTTGACTTATTTTGGTGGGCTTATGTCCGGTGGGCTTATGTCCGGTGGGCTTTTGTCCTACCACCGAATTTTACAACATATTTGTTAAATATAGTGTGTGGGTGGCTAGATAGATAGAAAGGCATACGGTGGTTGTGGTGAGGTGGGGAGGTGACTGCTGTGGCTTCTCCCCCCACCATTTTCTCTCTCTCGTTGCCATTCGCGAAGCCATTTTTTATTTTTTTATTTCTTTATTTTTTTCACAAGTCAGTGTTTTAATAAAATGCCGAAAAGTCACCGTCGTCAAATCTGTTTCATTTTTAATCGTACAAACTTTCGAAAGGCGGCGCAATTCTTTGATCTTGAAACATCTTAGTCTCCCATTTGCGCCGTTATGTCGCCTCTTAACCTCCAATAAATCCCAATGAAATATAAAAATCTGTTCAAAAAGAACCATTTCAGATTCGGAAAAATATAGTCGCCATCTTTATAAACACTAGAATATATCAAAAAATGTTTCTATTGGCCCCCTCCTCCCCGGTTAGTGTTGAGGTTAATGAACGTATGTTGTTTTTGTTGTTGTTTTTATATTTGTGTCTTGAATGAATTGAGAGAGAAGGCGGGGAGCGAAGGAAATGGGGGGGGGATAGAGAGTGAGGGAGAAGAGTCGAGAGAGAAGGCGAGAGAGAGAGTGAGGGAGAGGCGGAAGAGGCGAGATGGGAAGGGAGAGAGAGGGATAAGAGAAGTGGAGATGGGGAGAGAGAGCGAAGGGGCGAGAGGGGAGAAGATGTGAGAGATAGTTAGAGCGGTAATGAGAGAGGGGGTAAAAAGAGGAGGTGAGAGAGATAGGTGAGAGAGGGAATTTGTATTTTACTTTTGTATTATACTTTGGATAAATAAAACCTGGCACATGAGTGAAATTTCAGATATTATACTGGTCATATCCTTAGTCAGGTTAAGTGTTAGCTACCGGATCACCTAGTCCGGTTAAAGCTTTTTCAGTTTGCCCAACTCTCTTTTGGGGCTTTTTGTCACTTTTTTGCCCCCTCTTGGGATTTTTTCCTACTTTTTGCCCCTTCTTGAGTATTTTCTCTTCTTCTTTTCCCTGACTGTTGGGCTGACTTAAGCAGCTGGCAGATTTCGGGGAGACTGACGTACCCGTAAAACGGTGAAGGTCTTCTCGTCTCCAAATCGGCGGGTCTAGTCCAGCAGTTAGGTTTTGTTCGCCCCTCTTGGGCAATATTAATTGTTGATGGAAGCTCTCCAGAGGCGTCCGTGTCAGGGGGTTGCACACCCGAGTGCGCCCCAGTCAGATCGGAAAGTGGCACGCCCGAGTGCGCCCTAGGAGGTGTTGCCAAGCAGGGCACCTCATTGTTTTTGTCGGGAGGTCGCACACCCGAGTGAGCCCCAGTCAGGTTGGAAGGTGGCACGCTCGAGTGTGCCCTAGGAGGTGTTGCCACGCAGGGCACCTCTTGTCTGGTGAAGAGTGTCGCATCGAGCGTCACTCAAGTTCAGTCGGGGGTTGTCACGCCGTGTGACAACCCAGTTGCTACGTTAGGGGGCAGCACACTCGAGTGCGCCCAACTTGGTACTCGCTCAGTAGACGACCCAGGCTTAATGTTCGGAGACTCCGAGGACTTCGAGGCTTCAGACATCCCCATTAAGTACGTGTCGCCTAGAACGTTTTATGACAACACCCCATTTGTCACTAAGACGAGTAGAAAACTCCGGAAGTGTCACTCCCTTGATTTGGAAGTGACACAAAAGAGATACAGACCAGAAATATTTTTAGGGTGCTCCTCGGGGTGTTCTTCATCTGAGGGCTCAGAAACCGAGGGCCAGCAAGAGTCTAGCAAAAGAAAGGGAAAAAGGGTGGTTCAAAAAAACGCCAAGAGAAGGTTGGCCAGCTTTAAGGGGTATTTCGAAATCTCAGACCCCAGCGGGACAGATACTCCCATAAAAAAATCAGCACCTGGAGACGCAGCAGGATGGGGACCACAGACCCAGAAGTCTCCAGAGGAGTATGGCGAGCTCTTCAGGGGAAAATGCAAGCAATTATCAGAAGGGAGTACATTAAAACTTACCCCCGGTACCCTGAAGAGTCTCAAAAAAGGATAGTTTCATTAGTTACTACTGATGCCAAGTATGTGTTAAAAGTTAGGGTAGATTATGTTAATTTTCATAAAATACCGGCACAGCTGAAGTGCGAAAAATGGACAATGTCCATTATTGTGGAAGGGCGGAGGCCACATTGTTGGCACTGTCAGACGCCGCGTCATATGGCAAAAGATTGCCCGAAGAGAAAGCCCGTAAAGTCCCCGGCGGCGGTGCCGGCAAAAACATCAAAACCGGCTGCGAAAATCCCAACTCAAGCAGTAACGGCAGCAGCAGAAATAGAAGATCCGACAGAGGAAAAGACAACGGAAGAAGGAGAAAAAAATTGGAGTACAGTGGTCTCCAAGAAAGGAAGAAAGCAGGATGCTTGCCCTAACTTGGTGGCCCCAATAAAAACCCCGGCACAAAAAAGGAAGTTCCTGGCTCATTCTTCAGAGTCTGAAGAGGAAGGTGGCACCAATGAGGCGAGGATGGCTGTGGAGGGTGTAGAGGAGCCGAAGCCTACAAAGGAAGCAAAGGCAAATAAAAAGAAAAAGGAAGGTGGCACCGATGAGGAGAGAATGGCTGTGGAGGGTGCAGAGGAGCCAAAGAATACAAAAGTAAAGACAAATAACAAGAAAAAAGAAGATGGGGAAGAAAAGAAAATGAACGACAATAAGCCTACTCAACCCGAACACCCAAACGCCAAAACCCTCGGTTGAGAGGAATACCCCTCCCCCTCTTAACACCCCCATGGAGAGTTCGGCTTCTGCTGACAAGAAGCTCGGACCAAAGGAACCGGACGAAACTGGTCCCAAGGAACAGAAAGGCACGCCGGTGAGACAGAAAAGATCCTAGAAGTTCCTGTTCCTGCCTGGGGAAAGAATCTGTGAGGCGGATGCCTCACCGGTTCAATCCGACCTAAACATTCGGCAGCGAAAATATCTCCGGCAATTGGAGACTTTCACACACGTGGATGGGAAGAGGGTTCATGATCCCCGTAATTTCGATAAAGCCCCCCCCCTGATAACTACCTTCGTCCGACAAGACAAAGGTAGCAGGGTAAAAGCCATCTGGAGAATGTTGGAGGCGGCAAAGGACGCCATACCATGGGTCAGATTGGTAGATGAGGAGCACCCATCATTAACAAAATTAGCGTCCAAATGTCCGGGGAGGGTCCCGATTTACGTTAACCCCTCATTATTTCGGGCACTTAAATTTACTTTTCCCCTGGCCGTGGGAGGTCTGGCTCGAGACGGACGGATTTCGTCCGAACTGTTGACTGGCAGTCTTGGTCAGGCCTTCGGCGTCCTCACTCCCGAGGACTTTAGGCCCATTTGCGACATCTAAGTAAAGGTTAATGGCTTTAAACCTGGCCACATTGAATGTGAGGGGCATGAGATCTCGAAGCAAGGCTGTTCACGTGCTGAGGGATCTTAAGGTAGATATAGCTGCGATAGAGGAGACCCACTTCGTTTCGTATGGGGATGGTGATGTGCTGACTGGCGACTATGACGTCATCTCAGCATATGGCAATCTCCGTAGTTGTGGTGTCTCTTTGCTAGTGAGACGCACTCTGTCTGCGACAGTGAGCGTTGTTCATACGGATGCGGTATGTCGGCTGGTTGTAGTCGATGTTGCCGTTGAAAACAGTAAGTTTCGGATCGTCGCGGTTTATGCGCCCAACATTGCTGGTGTGAGGGTCCTCTTTTATCGACGGTTGGGGACATTTCTCGGGGGTCCGGAACGAGTAGTTTTAATGGGGGATTGGAACGCCGTCCTTGACCCCAAGATAGATAAGGTCGGGGGATATAGAAGGCCGGGGTGGTGTGAAAGCAGTATGTCTGACCTGAGGTTTCGCGTTGATCACACAGGGCGGGAGATGTGGACGTGGCATACTAGCGCGGCCTTCTGTCCGAGTACGTACTTGGACAGAATGTTAGTTAGAAGGGGCGACGTAGATTTTATATCTTGTCCCACCTTCAATTGGTTAGGTCATTCGGACCATAAATTGATTATGGCCCGTTTGAGTTTAAGTGATAAGCCTAGGTTAGCTGGGTACTGGAAGTTGAATACCTCCTTACTGGAGATACCCGACTTCCGGAACAAGCTAACGTTTCTACTTCAGTGGGGATTAGTGGGGGTGGTTATCGGAAGTAGGTACTGGGTTAGCACTAAGGCTCGAGTTAGACGCTTGTGTGTCCGCTATAGCCAGCGCCTCGCTCAAGATAGGGCTAGGACGCAAAAGCGTGTAGAGGATAAGATGACCCGGGCGGTGGCTGATGGGATCCCTTAGATATAGCCTTAATTAAAGGGTCCTCAATCGCTTGGCTAGCGAGCGATATGAAGGTCAAGTAGTTCGAGCTAGGTTAAAGAGAGTCTCTAACGAAGCTGTGAACGTTGATGCTGTTGAGCGTAAGGCTGCTTTACGTCGTGGCTCGGATGGGTACATTCGGAAGGTGAATAACCTAGAAGGACATACCCTGGTATCGACTCGTGAGATTTGCGAGGGGTTCCGAAAGCATGTGAAGGAACGCAGTTCTATAGCCAATGCCGAGCTGCGCTCAGGGTGCTGCCGGGGTCCGGTGGCCTCGCCCGGTCTAGGAAAACACTATATCGGGAATTAGTGGTGGGGACCGCTTCGGATCCACTTGGGGGCGGCTTGGATTTCGGAGGAGGAAGTTCGCTCTCAATGGAATTGGGCGCCAGGCCGGAGCCATCTCAACAATACTGAGTTCTCTCTGACCTGGCGATTTGTTTGAATTGTGGTACCCCTCAATGGCATACGCTGCAATATTGGTCTTGTTATGGACCCCTATTGCCCACGTTGCGAGGACGATGAAATTGAAACGGCTGAACACGCCTTTTTCACCTGCTCCAAACTTCGTGAATTTTGGACGTATGTCAATGAGGTGACGGCTCGCATTACCCCGAGCACGTGACGTGTCTGGATTTAGCATCCGTTGTCTTCAACATGGACCCCTTGTGGCCCAGGGAGAAACGTATGGTTTTGCTCGCGATTTTAGCTGTAGCTAGTCCAGTTGTGTATACTTCACGCTTAGAAATAGGGCGTGGGGGTGGTGCCGCCTTCCCATTACCATTTGATTTCGTATTTTAAGCATCAGCTTAAATTCAAAATCAAATCTGATAGAAGGAGGTTGTCTAACTCACTTTTTAAAAGTAGGTGGATACACACCGCTAGTTTATGCGTGTTCACGCTGAATAAATTCGAGTTCGTGTTCCCTGACTAGGCATGGCACATGCCGACCTTAGGTCCTTTTATTGAACCTTTTTGACCATCGAAATTGATGGATCAGTCCCTTTTAGCTAGTAGTACAAATGAGTTCTGTGTCCCCATCTTTATTTTAGGTGTCAGAACTCCTCCAGGATACCCGCCCCCAGATTTACTTTTGATCCCTGACCTGCCCTAATTTTACTTATCCTGGAGGACACCGCACATCCCTAAAAACCCCATCCCACAATTTCTTTTGTCCCCAAAGAAACGCCCACTCCAACTTAGGAACTGACTTTCTTGCTTTCGGTTTTATCCAGAAGACAGCGAGCAGTTCATACCTAAGATAGGATGGGGGGTCATACTAACTTACCATAATTAGCATTTTATTTTGTTATATATTTACATCACCCCTTTTCTTTTTATTTATTTTTAGGGGATTATTTAAGGCCTAGTATTTGTTCTCCCAACCCCATAATCACACATTGAATGAATTTGAATGAAAAGGTATTTACAAACACCTGGGGATATTTTAAGTGGCTTAAGTACATAGAGTGAATGTGGTATTGTGGTAACTGAAGTTAGTTTCTAGGGCATAGACCATGTGGACGACCCCCGACCCCCACCAACCAATACGCTTCTCTCGGCCAGCTTATTTATTATCAACCTCAATTCCAACGCTCTGGTCGTATCTGACTTGCCTGTACACGCCACGAACCTAGACATTTCTCCCAGGCAGCTCATTAATAAGCTCGATTCCAACGTTCTGGTCATATCTGACATCCCCACCAACAAAGATATTTTTTCGACCAGCTTATTATCCATCCCAAATGTCAACGTTCTGATCGTAACTGACACGGCTGTACACATCACCAACCAAACCAACATATTTCCATCTCAACCAGCTTATAGACCTCAATTACAACGCCATGGTCGTATCTCACCTGCCGGTACACACGACCAAATTAGACATTTCTCTAAACCAGATTATTTTGTTAACTCAATACGATCCTGATCTCTAAAACAAGCAGCAACTTCCGATCTTGTCTTTCGTCATTGTCATCATCATTTACTACAGCAACTCTGTTACTATTTGCAACTAGAAGGGTGTTGTCCGATAGAATTGAAGGTCGTCGTTTGATTGAGTAATTAAAAAAAAACTTTTCTTTTCAGTCAACAGAGGAGAAATTCTCTTCGACTGACGCAATTTGTGTTTCCCTCCCACTTAGTACTTTAATGGTATTCTATTTTTTTACAGCTGCAACGATCGGGCCCGGGACGACTTGCAGCAGTTACCAATCTTGCCCACAGCAACACTCTTTCTAATTGCTACTAATTACAAAAGAAAACTAAATGAAAAGCAACAATTTACAAAGAAGAATACAACGAAATAAATCAGTAAGTGTTTGTTTTCTGTTTTTTCTTCAGTTTCCGTACTTTCTGACGTTCGGGTTACGATCAAAGTGTAGCATCTCTTATGAAATATATCTTTATTTTATTTTCGAATAAATAATTCAAATTCTGTCCTGTCATCGTCAGTGAGATGAGGAGGGAGAGGAGGAGTAGGAAGGGGAATGCTTTTCGACTGAGGCAATGTTTTAATTTTTGTCCCAATCGAGAGAACTGCACCGTTTTAGGAAAATAGTACTCATCCCACATTGAATCGACCTTGTGTCTGACCGAGGAAAGAACAATTACTGCATTTTAATAATAGCTAGAAGGCCCTTGTTTATATTTTCATCTTGTCACGACCGGACCTCCGTTGGGGACGACGGATTTACGAACATGACAAAGATAATTAAAAAAAAAAGAAAAGTCCGGGAATTTTGCTCATAGGATGATCCCGGGTTCGATCACTGACAGAACGTGAAGGGATGGGGATTTCTCCTGGGTAAGACCTCATAGGTTATGGGAGCAAGCGAAGCACGCATAAAAAACAACAACACGGACGCAAACAAAATGTACATAATATTTATTTGTAGATACTAAAATAAGGGGATAAATATATTTATAAAAACAAAACAAAACAAAAACATGAAAACAAAAGTATAGTCTCAAGAGGGGGGTTGTCTATCTTAGTCCTATAGCAGCGAGATTCATTTTTCACACAAAAGCATACATATATATAAAATAGCCCTGGGGGCGAATGTCCGAGAAGAGATATCAGCAATTTTTTTAACTTACGGGTGAATGTAATGTTCATGTGAGGATCGGTATTTCTGACAAGTCATAGTGGCCACGCTTTTTTCATTTTTCATTTTTCGTTAACGTGTCTTTCGGGGATTTCTCAACGGCGGGTCTTATCTCAGGAACCAATCTCGGGTCGTTCATTCTGCTTTCTGTATATCTCCCGGCTTTCGTATGGGTATTTTACGGTATCTCTGAAGAAGCATATCTCCCGTGTTGCGAGTATCTTCGCACGGGGCTACAATCCCATTTCAAAAGGTCCCTGCCTTTCTTGCGACACTGTAGTCGCACATCCTGGCTTGTCGACCGCTGTTCACTCATTCCTCTCTCTCATGCGGCTGTACTCAAACTGACCGTGATTCACCCTTCTGTGGGGCGGTTAACATCTTTGCCTTCCCTTTCTCTCCTCCCTCTTCTTCTTGGTCGTGTCAGCTAAAAATAGACATGCTCGCACAGGGTCCAACTTGGCTGATGAAATCGGTTCTCGAATTTCGTCATGTATAAGTTTGGTGAAAACTGAATCCTATCTGAATATATATATATATATATATATATACTACCCATGTCTTTCGCAGTTTCCTACTCTTAATTCCATGAAAAATGCCAGTATACTGAAATCATATGCCCTTAATAGGGTTAAGATGAATATTCATACACACTAAATGTACAAAAGCAAGGAAATTCCCAAATGTTTACACTTTTATTGTCATTAAGGGTATGCGAGCACAACAGGGCTATGTATTTTACTTGTAGGAATTTTTCTTCAGCGCACCTCACATACTTCATCCACTCATGCATAAATATTTATACTGTAGTGACGTGATAATGAAATGGTTTGGTTGATATGTAGTCATACCCTTAATGACAATAAAAGTGTAAAAATTTGGGAATTTCCTTGCTTTTGTACATTTAGTGTATATGAATTTTCATCTTAACCTTATTAAGGGCATATGATTTCAGTATACTGCCATTTATCATGGAATGTCACTACTTTTGTAAAGGCTATGCCTCAAGACAATGGTAATTTTTAAGGGTTTTTTGAATTTTCTGGAAAACTAAGGTATATGGTGAACTGAAATTAAAATGCCATCAACTAGAACCTCTATCTCCGCCAAAAATCAGCTGAATCCATCAAATAGTTGATGAGATACAGGGTGTCACACACGTACGTACGTACACACGGATAACACAAAATCACTCCTGACCTTTCTGGATCTCTGGGTTGCCTTGACTAATGATGCTGAAATTCTACACACTTATAGAACCTATCAAATGAAAATTTTGTGCAAAGTTTTAACTAATTTGGTTTATTGGTTTTGAGTTATGACTGATCAAAGAAATGAGATTTCTAGCATAGGTCGTTTTTGAAGTTTATTGGGGGATGGAGCGCTATCGTGCCTCCCTTGATTTTCGATAGATCTCCCTTCATTTGTAACAATATGCACTGATGATTTTCACAACAAAAACAACAAACTGCGTAACAAATACTACAACGACCATGCATCATATCGAATGGACAATAGTTCAAAGCAGCATCTGCTGTGTTTGCGATAATCATCTTTCGTTCTTTTTTTTCAGCTGTTTTCATCAAGTGGCTTCATACCTCCTTACATTTGAAAAACGGCTGTTGATCTAAGGGGAGACAACTGTTGAGATGGTAGTTTTTTTTTTTGTTTAATCTGTTATTTGAAGCAGACAAAGCTGAAAAGGATTCGTAAAGAAACGGTTTGATTTGATCGAATGAATGAAAATGTGTTTGATTTTGTTTTTGTTGTATTTTTGGTTTGGTTTGAAATGGAATGAGTTTCTCTTTGTTTTTCTTTGTTCTGGCTGAAAAGAGTGTAAGTTTGTTGTTGTGTTGATGTGTAAACGACCCTGACATTACATATTAGGGTAACGAATTGAAGTATTTTGTGAAAATGTTGGTAAGTTTAAATGATAGTGAAATGTTTGTTATGAATTGTTGTTATTGAGAAATGCAAAAGTAGTGATATGCTAATGTTGGTGATATTTTATTTTCGGGTATTTTAGTAGTTTGTAAATAGGTGTTGGTGTTGAGTAGAGCTGTGTGGTATAAAATGTGAGTTGTGGGCCGTGAAATTTTTTATACTGAGCTGCCACAGGAGTGCCACCTGGACTTTTTGACCGAATCCTAGACTTGCGTTCTTCGATTTATTCAGGCCTCTCTTAGGCAATCACCTCAACTTTGTCTGTCCTCCTTCTCCTGCCATCGGCAGTTGAGATGAAACCCTAACTGTCTCTCTTATATTAACGCTCTTTCCCCTCCCTCTCTCAGTACTTCGCCCGTTTTGGCGCCCTGAGAACGCGTCAAAACCGGCTCTTCTGCCGACGCCGTCTCCACGGCAGTTGTTTTTGAACTTTTTTCTTTTTTTGTCTGTGTTTCAACACTGTTTAGAAGGCAACTGGCGAGGAGAAAAAATAGAAGAGAGAAATCAAACGAAGACGACCTCCACCACCACCAACTCTGATACAGAGGGGCACATGAACCCCTCAACCCGGACCCCACACAGACTGACTCCCCCAGAGGACGACTCCTCAAATGGGGAAGCAAAATTGGAAAACGGGGCATACCGCCCGGATCTTTACACCCCGGGGGGATACCACCCCCGGCAGGAGTACTAGTGCAGAGGGAGCAGCTCCCCCTGAGGACGACTCCCCAAATGAGGGAGCAGAACCCCAAAACAGGGCATACCGCCCGGATTTTGACACACCGGGTGTGGACATCCCTGCCTGGACTCCCTCTGAGGACGACTCCCCAAACGGGGGAGCAAAACCCGGAACTACAAAGGAAAAAGGGGATGCTTCCCCAGAATACGTCTCCTCAAGCGAGGGAGCAAATAATGTGCCTGACTGGGAGGATTTGGTTTTGCTCCCGACGGAGGCTTCCCCCTGAAGGAGGACTCCCCAAACCGGGGAACAAAACAGCAAAAGGGAATACCCCCCGGGCGGACCGCTCCCCGCGAAAATACCTCCGACCATCAAGTTTGGATGGGACTCGATAGACCCGTGCTCCAGCGACAGTGCGGCAGAGGGGAAAGACAATCGCGCCCCCCCCCCCTCCGACAGGCCACCACGTCCAAAGAAGAAGAGAGCCGCCAATGGTCCGCCGGACAACTGGCCACAACTCCCCTCTGCCAGCAAACCCAAACCGACCAAAGACACACCAGCTAACCCCGACAGAGGAGAAAAAGAAACCTCCCCCACAACCCCCGAAAACCTCCTCCATCCCGACAGACCCGTCACCCGAACCTTCGTCAGTGATCATGTCTCTTAACCTGGCTACTTGGAACGTGAGGGGCATGAGATCCCGAAGCAGAGCTGCTCGCGTGCTGAGGGATTTGGTGGCCCTTAAGGTAGATTTAGCTGCGCTACAGGAGACACACTTCGATTCCAGTGGGGATTGGCATGTACTGGCTGGCGAATTCGACGTCTTCTCAGCATATGGCAATATCCACAGTCGTGGCGTCTGTGCTAGTGAGACGCGCCCTGTCTGCGACGGTTAACGTTGTGCATGCTGGTGCAGAAGGTAGGTTGCTCGTGCTCGATGTTGCCGTTGATAACAGCAAGTTCCGGATCATTGCGGTTTATTCGCCAAACACCGCCGGGGAGAGGGTTTCCTTTTTTCGGCGGTTGGAGGGTTTCCTCTAGGGTTCGGAGCGGGTAGTATTAATGGGGGATTGGAACGTCATCCTCGACCCCAAGATAGACAAGTTCGGGCGGAGTAGCGGGTCGGGCGAGTGTGAAAACAGCCTGTCTGACTTAATGGCTTCGTGCGATCTTGTCGACAGACTCCGTGTCGATCACCCGGGGCAGGAGATGTGGACGTGGTTTAGCGGCGTGCCATCCGTTTCGAGTACTTACTTGGATCGGATGCTAGTTAGAAGAGGCGACATAGATTTTCTATCTTGTCACACGTCCAAGGTGACCAAGGGTGTGATCACATTGCTGAAGAAGAAGGATCGGCATGGTGGGGAGGATTTTGATGACTTTAGGCCTATAACTCTGCTAAACACAGAGTTAAAGATTTTGGCAAGAGTTCTCGCGAACCGCTTGCAGACCGTTGTCGCCGACTTGGTCGAACCGGATCAGAACTTTGCTGTGAAGGGGAGATCGATTCAAAACGGCCTGCATCTGATTCGCACGATCATAGAGGGTGTACAAGACGACACGGAGGCCGCGCTGATCAATTCGGATCAGTCCCAGGCTTTCGATAGGGTTGACCATCGTTTTCTGGAATCTGTTCTGGATGCCGTCGGTTTTAATCCGGACTTCCGCAAGTGGATTTCCATCCTGTATCGTCTGCCGACGGCGGCGGTGCAGGTCAATGGTAAGCTTTCGGAGTCTTTTGCTGTCTCTCGGTCGGTGCGTCAGGGATGTCCGCTGTCGTCTCTGCTTTATGTCCTGGCGTTGGAGCCCTTCCTCCGCAAATTAAATGACAGGCGGCGAGACCAGCCCTGCGCGGAATCGCTATACCTGGCGGACGGCGTGCCAGGGTTTCCGCGTTCGCCGATGACGTCACCGTCTTTGTGTCAACCATCCTTGACATCGTGACGGTGATAAAGGCGCTCGCCCAGTACGAAAGAGTCACAGAGGCCATCGTCAACCGCAGCAAGTCCAACGGATTGCGGTTGGGTGCCTGGAGTGGCAATATTGCGCTTCTAGGCACTTTCAGCTGGTCGGATGGCCCGGTTCGGATTCCTGGTATCTGGTTCGGACCGGGCCTCTAGCTGGAAAAGAACTGGTTGGAAGTACAGTCAAAGGTCGAATCGGCGGTCGCCATCTGGATTCGAAGGACCCTTTCCTTAAAGGGTAGAGCTGAGGCGTCTTTCCTCTCATCCTTTACCGACTGGCTGTACTACCCCTGCCTGCGGACCGCCTTTTGGCTTTCACCCGCTTGCTCTGCTCGCTTCCTTGGAAGAGAGGGGAGCCATATGTCCGCAGACAGGTCTGTACTCAACGTCCGAGCGAGGGTGGCCTGGGAATGCCGGATCTGGCAAGTCATAGACATGCCGAGAGATTGGCTTTTCTTAGTCGCTCTTTGACAGAGGATGTCCTTTGAGTCCCTGTGGTTGGGAAGGCCTTTCGCAACCTCATACCCGACCCCGAGGTCGAAGCCCGTCGTAGACCGAAGGGGGAACCGAAATTCCTCACCGAATGTCGAGCCGCGCTCCGGGACGCGCTGCCCCTTTACGACAAGCTCACCAGAGATGGACTGAGGACGGATCCTTACTGCCAGCACTGCGACGACCGCGAAAGAGAAACGGCCGAGCACGGCTTTTCTCGCTTGCAGCAAACTTCGGCGACTCTGGGAGTATGTCAGAGAGGTAACGGCTCGCATCGATACCGAGCATTCGATGCCCCTGAATGAAGCATTGGTTGTTCACAACGTGGCCCCGCCGTGACCTAGGGAGAAAAGAATGGTTTTTCTAACCATCCTAGCCGTAGCGAGAATGGTGACATGGGTTTCACGTCTTGACGAGGTTCATGGGGTTGGATTTGTTTCCGATCGTGATCTTATCGTCTACTTTAAGCACCAGCTCAGAGTGAAGATCAGATGCGATTGAAGGAGATTACATCGCACGGAGTTCGATAGGAGGTGGGTGCACGACATTAGCTTTTGCATCCGTCGAGGCGCCAGGTATGAACACATGTTCCCTGCTTAGGCATGGCACACGCGGTCCTGGGTTCTACGGAACTCACCCCTCAAGCTTTCTTTAACAAAGACCCTTAGCTAGTAGAGTGAATGTTTTTGGTTTTTGGTACTAGAGAGTCTCGAAAGATGCCCACTCCCTACACTTTGTTTTTGCCCTATGTCACCCTATATCTCGGATGACACCACCATCCATTCCCACATCCCACATCCCATCCAGACTCAATTTATTTTTGACCCCTCCTTAATCCCTACCCCAATTAGAGACCGATCTGCTTGTTTTCGGATCACCCGGAAAAGAGTGGACAGTCTATCACTTAGCAGAGGGTTGGGGCCACTACTAATCTTATACAGAACGTTTTGTAAATATTGTCCCACTCCCCCACGATGAATTTTGAAATAAATTTTTTTTATACAAATTGGGGATCACATAAGTAGGTCCAACCCACAGAGAGAATGAGGTATTTTGGTGAGAGAGTCTAGCTAAGGGTAAAGTGCACATAGACCAATTGTATGACCAACGAACCCCATAACGATCCGGGCCTTGCAGACATTGTGTGTTTTCTTTTAAATATTTTTGCTGTAACCGTTTTTTTCGCTTTAATAAAATCACCTTGTGATTGCCTAAGATGTGTCAAGCTACTTAGGCGCCGCCCAAGTTTAAAGCTTAATTTTTCAGGGGACTCTCTCCGTCCCCTTAGTCTAGCCCCTCCAGGCTTGACTTAAGCAGCTGGCAGGTTTCGGGCTGACTTACGTACCTTTTAGGCGACGGTCTTCCTGAATCCGAATCGGCGGGTTTTAGCCGGGAGTTGGATGAGCGGAGAGGGGAGGAGTGGTCCGGGCTCTGCTGCAGAGTTTTTGTCTATCCAGGGCTCCTTTTCCGACATGAGGCCTCGATCTCATGTTGGAGCGGGAGCAGACCTAAAACAACTGCACGGTCATGGTGCCCTAAGCACCATGCCCAGTACGGCTGACAGTGCCGTCCCCAGCACTGGAGGTAGATCAGGGTCTACCGCCTTAAGCGGTAGTCCTGCTAGTTCTCACGCTGCTGTCCCCGGCAGTGAAGGTTTTGCTAGCCCGACTCCGAGAGGTGATCTGGGTCGGTGGGATAGACTCCCCACCGTACCTACTTCTAGACGGGCTTCAACTGTCAGCCCGTAGGAGGAAAAGTCTCCTACTTGCAGGAGTGAGACCAGCAAAGTCGGTGGAACTCCACAGGAAAGGGGCCACCGACCCAGATCAGTCGCCAGGACCGAGCGACCGGGAATCTGCTCAAATGCGGATCTCAGACCTGCATTACGAGTTGTTTGGCGATTCCGTAAGCAGCAGCTCTAGAAGTAGCAGCAGCGACAGCAACTAGAGCAGCAAGATGGACGTGGCGCCAAAAACCCACGTCAAGTCTGGAATGCAGCAGTCCAGAGCTGGAAGGATAGGGGTCGCTGGACCGAGACCAAAGTCTGGGGCAGTTGGTGCCGCAGGCATAAAAGGAACTGGGACCAAAGTAGCCACTCTTTCAAATCCAACTGTTTCTCCCAAGGAGTGGCCGTCCCTTGCTCCATCAACACAAGAGGAGGAGGAGAACGTTTGAAACATCCCTCCCGGGCAAAAGACGCCGCCGCCGCCGCCGCCGCCGCCGCCGAAGACGCCAGCAACACCAGGAACATCGGCGGCAACAACATCTCCTGCCCAAGCATCACCCGGAAAAGAAAAGTGGGGGCCTCAGTCCCAGCTTACCCCCTTGGACTACCGTCAGTTGTTTGAAACAACGTACAAACAACTTACTGACGGTAGTGTACTCAAAGCAGCACCAGGTGCTGTTGACCGACTAGCGAAACGAATTGTTTCGCTAGTCACACTGGACGCTAAGACCAAGAGGTTGGCTGAGGTCTCCCGTGACAAGATGGCGGACCTTCTGTGGGAACTTAAAGTTCCCGCTTCATATCTATGCCGCAGAGGATACGCCACTTGGGACATACTGCTCCCAAGCGAAGCACATGTTGAAAAAGTGGCCAGGACCGACCTGAGATATAAGCAATGGCTACTCAGGCCGGAGTACTTGAGCAGACGACGAACTACTGTGACTGTCCTCGGCGTCCCCTGTTATATAAGCTCTGGACAGCTTGGAGTTGCGCTTAGCCAGTACAGGGACGTCGAAGCCGTACTCCCGGTCCGTGGTCCCCGTAGCCTAATGGCAGGGAACTATCAGTTAAAAATGAGAGTGGACCGGGAGGGTTTTGACAAAATACCACCCCTGCTCAAGTGCGGTTCCTGGTCCATGAGTGTCATTGTGGAGGGCAGGAGGCCACATTGTTGGCACTGCGAGCAGAAGGGGCACATGGCAAAACATTGCCCAAAATATTTCCACCAAAGAAGATCCCTTCTGCCGCAGGCCCGGGAGGGAAAACAGCACCTGCGGCATCAGCAGCTCCTCCATAATCGACCGGAGGGGGCGGTGAAAAAGAAGAGGAAGGCTGGAGTAAGGCGGTGAAGAAAGACCGCTCAAAAACTGCAAAGGAACCGGACTCCAGACCGGAGAAGCCCCCCTCCAAAAAGGTGCAGCCCCTAAAAAAAAAGGGATGCGGATTCCCACAAGGTCGCCACGTACGACGACTCCCACCAAGGAGCTGCAGCCTTCAGCATTTGTCCCGGCAGCGGCCACCAAGAGGAAGGAGCAGGTCCTCTTGTCAGCAACATCATCATCTGCATCTTCAGATTCGGAAGGGGAAAAATGGAGGAAGACGCTGGGTCGGCTCTGGTGACAGAGAGCCAAGATACGAACAGGGAGATTAAGAAGGCAACGCGGAAAGTTAAGAAAGTTAAAGATGCTGGGCCCCAAACCCCCGCCCCAACATCTGAAGAGATGACTATCTCTTCTGCTAAGTCCCCCGAAACCCCCAAACCTAAACCCACTACTGAGCAGAAATCCCCCCCCCCCCACTTAAATCCCCCCAGCTAGTTCCCTCTCTCTGTCCCAGAAAAAAGAGCCGGAGCCCTCAACAACGCATACAACTGCGTCTACTTCTCCCACGAGAACGGAGAAAACTAGGATATTCCCCTTCCTACCAGGGGACCTGATCTGCGATGCAGACATCCACCATGCCGCTGCCGACCTGAACGTGCGACAGCGTAATACCATCCGACCGCTGCAGCTCCTAACTCAGGCGAAGGGGTCAGACGTGACGAATCCAAAAAACTTCCCTGATGCCCCCTTGCTGATAACCTTCGTGCGTAATGCAAAGTAGGGCGCACGAAGGCTATGTGGAGAATGTTGGAGGCGGCCAAGGTCGCTATCTCTGGCCTGAGTTTGGTAGAAGAAGGGCCGACTCCCTCAAAGAGTTGGGAGATAAGTGTGAAGGGAGGGTCCCTCTTTACGTCCACCCTTCGTTTTATAGGGTCCTTAAACTAACCTTCCCCCTGGATGTAGGAGGCATCTCCCGAGACGGCCGTGCGTCGTCAGAATTGCTAACTGGCAATATCGGGCAAGCCTGCGGCATCCTGACTGACAATGATTTCAGGCCGGTGGTTGACACTGACTAGACCAGATTGATACGAGCTTGAAGTTAGAAAGCTTGAACACAAATGGCTTGAGATCCTTAAGCAAAGCAGCCCGCATACTGGGGGATCTCAAGTCATTTGACATAGATGTGGCTGCGTTATGTTTCGATTGACAATCACCGACTGCTGTCGGAGCATTTCGATGTTTTTTTCAGCATTCGGTGATCGTCGTGCTCGGGGGGGGGGGTTCTCTGTTAGTAAGACGCACTATGTTAGCAAGGGTAAACGTTGTTCACGCGGATGCTGATGGCAGACTTGTCGTGGCTGATGTTGCCATAAAAAGTGCCAGATTTCGAATCGTCGCGGTTTATGCACCTAATATCGTTCCGGAAAGGGTTTCCTTTTTCCGGGGATTGGAGGGGTTCCTCGGTGGTTCGGAGCGGCTAATTTTACTGGGTGATTGGAATGCCACCCTTGATCCCAAGATAGATAAGGTGGGTGGGCCTAGAGGGTCGGATGGGTGTGAGACAAGTCTGTCTGATCTGATGGCACAATGCGATCTGGTCGACAGATTTCGTGTTGTTAGTTAGAAGAGGCAACGTAGACTATATCACCTGTCCCACATTCCACTGGTTAGGCCATACTGACCACAAATTACTTGTGGCCAGTATGTATTTAGGGCCTAAGTCTCACAAGTTAGTTGCGTACTGGAAATTAAATACCTCCTTACTGGAGATACGTGACTTCCGGGATAGGCTAACTCTTTACTTTCAAAAGGGATTAGTGGGGACGGTAACCGGGAGTAAGTGGTGGGTTAACGCCAAAGTTGGCATTAGGCGCTTTTCTGTTCAGTATAGCCAACGCCTCGCCTTAAATAAGGCTGAAGCAGAAAAGCGTTTAGAATATAAGTTGGCCCGGGTGGTGGCTGGGGGGATTCCATAGGCATAGTACTAGCTAAGGGGGACCTGAAACGTGCGGCTAACGTGCAGTATGAGGGTCAAGTAGTTAGATCTAGGCTAGGCGAGTGTCCAACAAAGCCGTGAATGTTGACGCTGCAGAGCGTAGAGCGCCACTTCGTCGCAACTCGGTCGGTTTCATTCAAGTCAAACACCCGGAAGGACACACCCTTGTGTCGACTCGGGAGATTTGCGAGGGGTTTCGTGAGCATTTCTTGGATCGCTTCACCCAACTGCCCAGACTCCTCATCGATGAGTTTGGCAACTATTTAGCTGGCTCGTCCGGCCTGGAGGCGGCTTGAGCGGCTAGTTGTGACGGGCGCATTACGGAATGTGAGGTCCTGGCTGCATTGAAGAAGGTTGGCTACGACAAATCTCTAGGAGTTGATGGTTGGCCCTATGAATTGTTCTAGAGGCTGTCGCACATCTTCGTACCTATTCTGGTCAATGCGTTCAATCACTGGTTTGAACAAGGTTCTATCCCTGGTCAAGTAACTAAGGGAGTGATAACATTGCTTCAGAAAAAGGGCGGAGATGGTGGGGGTTTAGATGATTATAGGCCCATAACTCAGATTTAAAGATTTCGGTCAAAGTTCTTGCAAATCGGTTGCAGGTTGTTATCGGTGAGTTAGTCGAACCTGATCAGAACTACGCTGTGGAGGGGAGATCGATTCAGAACAACTTGCATCTGATACGCACGATCATAGAGGGTTAAGAAGACGACACCGAAGCCGCGCTTATCAATTTAGATCAGTCCAAAGCTTTTGACAGGGTCGACCATCTGTTCCTGAGATCTGTGCTAGAGGCCGCCGGTTTTACACCAGACTTCGCAGATGGACCTCCGTTTTGTATCGCGAGCCGACGGCAGTGGTGCAGGTGAACAGGATGCGATCGGAGTCGTTTGCCGTCTCTCAGTCGGTACGTCAGGATTGTCCGCTGTCTCCGCTGCTTTACGTCCTTGCTTTGGAGCCTTTTCTCCGCAGGCTCAGGATGGGGGAGCCTGGACTTGCCCTACGCAGTATTGCTCTTCCTGGCGGTGCACGAGCCAGGGTTTCCGCGTATGCCGATGATGTCACCGTGTGCGTGTCGAGCTTTCGAGACATGATGGCGGTGATTAAGGCACTCAAAATGTACGAAGATGTTACAGGGGTCGTAGTCTACCTTTGCAAGTCCAATGGCCTAAGGTTGGCTTCCTGGAGCGGCTGCGCTCCCGGGCCGTTTAAACTGGACAGATGGCCCGGTTCGGATCGTCGGCGTATGGTTCGGACCGGTCTCCAGCTTGATAAGAACTGGTTGGAAGTACAGTCTACGGTCGAAGTGTCTATGAGGATTTGGCTTCGAAGAGGGCTTTCTCTTAAAGGACGAGCTGAGGCGTGTGTTACGTACGTCTTTCCACTCATCCTTTACCGATTGGCTGTACTACCTCTGCCTGCGTACCGCCGAGTGGTTTTAACGTGTCTACTTTTCTCGCTTTTGTGGGAGAAGGGGAAGCCGCTAGTCCGTAGACAGGTCTGTACTCAACGTCCTGATGTGGGGGGCTTGGGAATGCCCGACTTGGCGAGCCATGTGTATGCCGAGAGGTTAACATTCCTGAGCCGAACCTTGACAGAGGAGTCTGCGTGGGGCCCTGCGGTTTAGAAGGCTTTTCCCAACCTCATCCCTGACCACTTGGCTGAGCGCTGTCGTAGGCCAAGGGGTCAAACGCAGTTCTTTTGCGAATGCCGAGCTGCGCTCAGAGTGCTGCCGGGGTCCAGTGACCTCGCCCGGTCTAGGAAAACACTATATCGAGAATTAGTGGTGGGGACCGCTTCGGATCCACTTGGGGGCGAATTGGATTGTCGGAGGAGGAAGTTCGCTCTCAATAGAATTGGGTGCCAGGCCGGAGCCATCTCAACGATACTGAGTTCTCTCTGTCCTGGCGATTGGTTCGAAATGTTGTACCCCACAATGGCATACGCTTCAATATTGGTCTTGTTATGGACTCCTTTTGCTCGCGTTGCAAGGACGATGAAATGGAAACGGCTTAGCACGCCTTTTTCACCTGCTCCAAACTTCGTGAATATTGGACGTATGTCAACGAGGTGACGGCTCGCATCACCCCCGAGCAAGTGATGTGCCTGGATTTAGCTTTCGTTGTCTTCAACATGGACCCCTTGTGACCCAGGGAGAAACGTATGGTTTTGCTCGCGATTTTAGCATTAGCTAGACTCGTTGTGTATACTTCGCGCTTAGAAATAGGGCGTGGGGGCACCGCCTTCTTATTACCATTTGATTTCGTATTTTAAGCATCAGCTTAAAATCAAAATCAAATTTGATAGGAGGTTAGCTACCTCCCTTTTTAAAAGTAGGTGGATACACACCGCTAGTTTATGCGTGTTAACGCGGAATAAATTCGAGTTTGTGTTCTCTGCTATGGCATGGAACGCGCCGACCTTAGGTCCTTTTATTGAAAAAGTTTATTTGACCATCCAAATTGTTGGATCAGTCCCTTTTAGCTAGTAGTATAAATGAGCTCTCTGTCCCCATCTTTTATTTTTGCATTCTTGCATTCTTTCTTTTCTATCCTTGACCCGCCCTAATGGTACTCATCCTGGAGGACACCGCACATTCCTAAAGAATCCATCCCACCAAATCTTTTGTCCCCATAGAAACGCCCACTCCCACCTAGGAACTGACTTTCTTGCTTTCGGTTTTTACCGGAAGACAGCGAGCAGTTCATACCTTAGATAGGATGGGGGTCCTACTAACTTACCATAATTAGCATTTTATTTTGTTCTTTATTTTCATTATCCCCTTTTCTTTTTATTTATTTTTGGAGGATTATTTAAGGCTTAATGTTTGTTCTCCCACTCCCATCATCACAAAATGTACATAATTTTTGTAAATAAAATTTCATTTCAAACACCTGGGGATATTTTAAGTAGTTTAAGTCCATAGAGTGAATGTGGTATTGTGGTAACTGAAGCTAGTTTCTAGGGTATAGACCATATGGACGATCCCCGACCCCCATTTCCCCCCATACCCCTTTTTGGCCTTGTGCCACATCATTTTGTATTTTACTTTTGTATTATACTTTCGATAAATAAAACCTGGCACAGGAGTGAGATTTCAGATATTATACTGGTCTTCTCCTTAGTCAGGTTAAGTGTTCGCTACCGGATCACCTCGTCCGGTTAAAGCTTTTTTCAGTATTCACCAAGCTCTTGGGGCTTTTGTCACTTTTTGCCCCCTCTTGGAATTTTTTCCTACTTTTTGCCCCTTCTTGGGTTTTTTTCTCTTCTTCTTTTCCCTGACTGGCAGGTTTCGGGGAGACTGCAAACCCGTAAAACGGTGAAGGTCTCCTCGTCTCCAAATCGGCGGGTCTAGTCCGACAGTTAGGTTTGTTCGCCCCTCTTGGGCAATATTAATTGTTCTGAGCTTCATGGAAGCCACCCGGTCTTCGCAAACCGGAGTTGTAACCGGGGCTGACAACAACTAGGGTGTGACCGCCGAGGGCACGCTTTTGGATCTCGTGATTCGTACTCCCGAGTACGACCCGATGGTGGCCGTGAGGAGGGTTTGCACACCCGACTGCGACCCAGTCGAGACGGAGGGGGGGGTTGCACACCCGAGTTCGCCCCAGTCGAGACGGGGGGTGCACACCCGAGTGCGCCCCAGTCGTGATAGGGGAGGTCGCACCGAGTGGCACTCGAGTTCCGGTTGCTCCCTTGTCGGGGGGGTTCCACACCCGAGTGCGCCCCAAGAGGTGTAGCCACGCAGGGCACATCGGGAGATAGCACATCAGAGTGTGCCTCACATCCGGTTGGGATGTCGGGGGGTTGCACACCCGAGTGCACCCCAGTTGTGTCGGGGAGTGTTGTGCTGTGCGATATTTTAGTGGGTGGCACAGTCGAGTGCGCCCAAGTCGTATTGGGGAGTGTCGATCCGAGGTGAACTCAAGTTTCGTCAGTGGGAGACACGTCCGAGTGCGTCCCAGGTCCGTGCACGGTATCAGGGTTAGTCAGGTCGAATGACGACCCATGGCTAATGTTCGGGGATTTACCGTTCGAAATCCCAACACATATTGTTTCGCAAGCCGAGTTTAGGGCACGGTTCGAGAATATTCCCTTTTTCGGAGCTCAAAATCCGAACAAGCTACACAAAAGTCAATTTCTAGACTTAATTGTAGCTCAGAGAAATTATACACCGAAATTGTTTCTTGGGTTCTCCTCGGGGGTTCCTCAGACATAGGCTCTGACTCATCGGAGGGAGAGAACAAGATTAATAGACCAAAACCCAAGAAGGCGATCAGAAAAGCAACCGACTCATAGATTCCAGCGGGGCACAAACCCTTAAACGAAGGCGGACCGAAAAACCCTGGCACCACACAAGCTACGCGTTGGGGACCACAGGTACAAAAGTCCCCTGAAGAATATCGAAAAATATTTAACGAAAAGTACCAACATCTGAGAGAGGGGAACACTATTAAGTTGATCCCAGGAACTTTGGAGACCATTCGTAAAAGAATTGTCTCGCTCGTAACCACCGACGCGAAAACAAAGGGCCTAACTAGGATCAACAAAGATAAAATGCTGGAGATGTTGGTGGACATGAGAATACCTGCCACATACATCGTCCGAAAGTCATACGCGATGTGGGATGTGTAGCTCCCTAGCCCAGAAGAAGCAGAGAAGCTGGCCAAAGGAGAATTTACCTGGAAAGGTGTAAAGATAAAATCCGAGTACCTTGACCATAGGAGGACTAAAGTAACAATCCTCGGCGTCCCATGCTGCATCAGCTCTGAACAAATCGGTGCTGTAATGTCGCAGTATGGTGACGTCGAGGCAGTAGCTCCGGTCCGGGGTCCCCGAAATATAGGCACAGGGGACTACATTATAAACACGAGGGTATCGTACAAGGCTTTTTTGGCGATACCAGCACAACTCTGCTGTAAGAGTTTAGTAATGTCCCTCATTGTGGAAGGACGTATGCCACATTGTTGGCATTGCCAGACGCCGGGACACATGGCCAAAGACTGCCCGAAAAGGAAGACCACAAAGCCCCCAGCAGCCGTAATTCCAGTACAGAAAAAGGGTCTAGAGGTACCAAAGATGCCAACATCTGTAACATCACCAGACGCAGAGGAAGACCAGACATCCTGGAGCACGGTGGTCTCTAAGAAGAGCAAAAGGGCAGCCACTGGCTCGAGCTCACAACCTACACCGGCCCCTCTTCAGAATCCGAGGAAGACAGTCAGATGGAGGAGGGGTGGGGAAAATATGGTGTGCGATGAGGCGCAAAAGCCTAAAGTAAAGGACTCTAGAGCGAAGAAAGTTCGGGAGAATAGAGTCGAGAAAGATAACATCAATTCAATTGCCCAACCTCTACAAATCCAACCTACTGCCCCCAATGATGTCGTTGAGCAATTCACCCCTCCCCTCTTCAACACCCCGACCGAAACCCCGATGGCTGTTACATCGGAAGAGATCACAGAGAAACCGGAGAAAGCCGGTATGGAAAGCCCGGGAGAGATAGATTCAAAGCCGGAGGAAGCAGTCAAGCAGAAGGAGGAGCCGAAAGAAGTTCCTGCGGTAACAATACCCCCGCCTCCAATTGTAAGACTGGATCAATCTAAAAAGTTCCCCTTCCTGCCGGGGAAGAAGATATGTGTGGCGGACGCATCAAATGTACAATCCGACCTAAATATCAGGCAGAGAAAGTACCTCAGACAGTTGGAGGCATTTACTCACGTCCAAGGAAAGCGAGTGGATAACCCCCAAAAGTTCCGGGATGCACCCATGATCACCACATTTTTAAGGCAGGACAAAGGGAGTAGGGCAAGGGCCCTTTAGCGAATGGTGGAAGAAGGGAAGAGCACGATCCCGGGGATGAAATTAGTGGACGAAGAGCACCCGTCGTTGCGTTCATTGGCAATAAAACATCCGGGGATGGTCCCTGTTTACGTTCACCCCTCATTTTTTCAGGCTTTAAAGTTAACTTTCCCCTGGACGTGGGAGGTCTGGCACGAGACGGACGGATTTCATCCGAACTGCTGAAGGGTAGTCTTGGTCAGGCCTTCGGCGTCCTCACTCCCGAGGATTTCAGGCCCATCTGTGACATAGAATAGGAGGGATAATGGCTTTGAACTTGGCTTCATTAAACGTAAGGGGCATGAGATCTCAGCGCAAGGCTGTTCGCGTGCTGAGGGATCTCGTGGACCTTCAGGGAGATATTGCTGCGATCGAGGATACCCACATCTGTTCGTACGGGGATTGTGATGTGCTGACTGGCGACTTTGAGTTGTTTTCAGCATATGGCAATGTCTGTAGTCGTGGTGTCTCTTTGCTAGTGAGACGCACTCAGTCCGCGACAGTGAGCATTGTGCATACGGATGCGGTAGGACGGCTGGTCGTAGTCGATATTGCCGGATCATCGCGGTTTATGCGCCTAACATTGCTGGCGAGAGGGTTTCCTTTTTTCGACGGTTGGAAACGTTTTTTGGGGGTCCGGAGCGAGTAGTTTTAATGGGGGATCGGAATGCCATCCTTGACCCCTAGATAGATAAGGTCGGGGGAAATAGAGGGTCGGGTGTGTGTGAAAGCAGTCTGTCTGACCTGATGACCTCGTGCGATCTTGTCCAGAGATTTCGCGTTGATCACCTAGGGCGAGAGATGTGGACGTGGCATACTAGCACGGCCTTCTGTCCGAGTACTTACTTGGACAGAATGTTAGTTAGAAGACGCGACGTAGATTTTATATTTTGTCCCACGTTCACTTGGTTAGGTCATTCGGACCATAAATTGATGATAGCCCGTTTGAGTTTAAGTGATAGGCCTAGGTTAGCTGGGTACTGGAAGTTGAATACCTCCTTACTGGAGATACCCGACTTCCGGAACAAGCTAACGTTACTACTTAAGAGGGGATTAGTGCGGGCGGCTATCGGGAGTAGGTACTGGGTTAGCACTAAGGCCGAGTTAGACGCCTCGCTCAAGATAGGACTTGGACGCAAAAGCGTGTAGAGGATAAGATGACCCGGGCGGTGGCTGGGGGGATCCCCTAGAGATAGCCTTAATTAAGGGGGGATATCAATCACTTGGCTAGCGAGCGATATGAAAGTCAAGTAGTTCGAGCAAGGTTGAAGAGAGTCTCTAACGAAGCTGTGAACGTTGACGCTGTTGAGCGTAAGGCTGCTTTACGTTGTGGCTCGGATGGGTACATTCGGAAGGTGAAAAACCTGGAAGGGGTTCCGAGAGCATTTGAGGAACGCTTCACCCAACTACCCAGACTCCGCGGCCAGGAGTTTGACAGCTATTTGGCTGGCTCGCTTCGCCTAGAAGCTGCCTGAGCGGCTAGCTATGATGGCATGGCTACAGAGGGTGAGATAATTACTGCGTTGAAGCAGGTCAGCTACAACAAATCTCCAGGACTCGATGGTCTGCCGTACGAATTGTATTTGAGGCTGTCACCCATGTTTGTTCCTATTCTGAAGGATGTGTTTAACCACTGGTTTGTTCAGGGTTCGATCCCTGGACAGGTTACCAAAGGAGTGGTCACATTGTTAAAGAAGGGGGACCAACGTGGTGGGGAGTATTTTGATAGTTATAGGTCCATAACTCTGCTAAACACAGAGTTAAAGATTTTGGCCCGTGTTCTTCTTGCGAATCGTTTGCAGGTTGTTATCGCTGACTTGATCGTGCCTGAGCAGGATTATGCTGTGAAGGGGAGGTCAATTCAAAACAACTTGCATCTGGTCCGCACGATCACAGAGGGTATAAAAGATGACACTGAAGCCGCGCTGATCAATTTAGATCAGTCCAAGGCTTTCGATAGGGTCGACCATGGTTTCTTGGAATCTGTTTTAGAGGCTGCCGGTTTTAATCCGGACTTCCGCAAGTGGATCTCCATTCTGTATCGTCTGCCGATGGTAGCGGTGCAAGTCAACGGTAGGCTGTCGGAGTCGTTCGTGGTTTCTCGTTCGGTGCGTCAGGGTTGTCCGCTGTCACCCCTACTTTATGTTCTGGCGTTGGAGCAATTAAGGGACGGGGCGGCGACACCAGTTCTGCGTGGAATTGCTCTTCTTGGCGAAGCGCGTGTCAGGGTTTCTGCGTACGTCGATGATATCACCGTTTTCATGTCCAGCCATACTGACAATCGAACGGGGGGTAAGGCGCTCGCTCGGTACGAAGAAGTTACAGGGGCCATAGTCAACCGCAGCAAGTCCAACGGCCTGCGGTTGGGTGCCTGGAGCGGAGAGACTGCTCTTCCAGGTGATTTCAGCTAGACCGATGGCCCGGTTCGGATCCTTGGCGTTTGGTTCAGACCGGGTCTCCAGCTGGAAAAGAATTGGTCGGAAGTACAGGCAATGGTCGAATCGTCTGTGAGGGCTTGGATTCGAAGGAGACTTTCCTTGAAGGGGAGAGCTGCGCCACTTACGTATTTCCTCTCATCCGGTGCCAGCTGTCTGTACTCCATCTCCATGCGGCCCGCCTTCATGCTTCCACGCGCTTGCTCTTTTTGTTTCTGTGGAAAGGCCGGAAAGCGTATGTCCGCAGACAGGTCTGTACTCAATGGCCGTGCGATGGAGGCTTGAAGATGCCCGATTTGGCAAGTCATAGACATGCCGAGAGACTGGCTTTCCTGAGCCGAACTTTGATGGAGGACACTCCATGGGTCCCTGCGGTTGAGAACACTGTTCCCAACCTAATACCCGACCTCTTAGTCGAAGGTCGACGTAGGCCGAGAGGGGAGTCCTTGTTCTTCTCCGAATGCCGAGCCGCGCTTAAGGCATTGCCGGGCTTCAGTGATCTTGCCCTGTCTAAAAAGAGACTATATCGGGATCTAGTGGTGGGTACCACTTCCGATTCGCTTGTGGAGCGGCTTGGATTGTCGAAGGAAGAAGGCCCGAGTTCTCTCTGACCTGGCGATTGGTTCGAAATGTGGTACCCCTCAATGGCATACGATTCAATATTGGTCTTGTTATGTGTAATGTATCAAGTTACAGCCATTGGGTGAAGTTTTGGATTGGCCCAGAGGGCGCCTTTGTTGTAATTGTTGTTGTTGTGTTGAATATAAAAAGGACTTTAACAGATCGGCTCTTGGTTCAGTCTTGACACTTAGTGAATGGTGCAGACATAACAATAGGCGACGAGGTAGTAGAAGAATATGCGAGGAAGGGATTTGGAAGATTAACACCAAGATGTGCTGGAAGTTTTTAAGGAAAAAAAAAAGTAAACACACTCATTGGATGTGTTCGGAGTTCCCAGAAGCATAAAAAAAATTTTTTTTTAAATGGCGTTGATGGGCACTTTAAGGGAATGGAACGATGTTGAGGAGTCCTGGATTAACTACATTGAACGTGTGGAGTTTTTTTTATAGCCAATGATATTGAGAGTGAAGGGAAGAAAAAGGCGATTTTATTATCCGTTATTGGTGCAAAAAACTATGCTGTGTTAAGAGGTTTAGCAGATAATCGCCCGGAAAAGAAAACGTTTGATGAACTAGTTGGGCTGATGCAGAGACATATTAAACCAGCACCTAATGTGATTCATGAAAGATTCTTGTTCAACACGAGGGACAAAAGGGAGGAAGAGTCTATAAGTGACTATGTGGCCGCATTAAGGAAAATGTCCGAACACTGCAATTTTGAAGAGAGGGTTGGTGAATACATACGGGACCGCTTAGTCTCTGGAATTAAAGATGTGAAAATCCAGGAACGCCTACTAACCGAAAGGGATCTAACGTTGAATCAAGCTATTGAAATAGCAGTGTCAATCGAATCAGCCCGGAAATATTCTATATCAATGCAGGAAACATTTCCCGATTATGAAAACCCAATACACAAATTACCCTTGAGACGGGAGTGTTACAGATGTGGTAGTACCAGACACACGGCAGATAAATGTACATTTAAAAATAGTGAATGTTACAGATGTCATAAGACAGGACACACCCGCAGAAAGTGCAGGCAGCAACAAGGTAAATTCTTTAAAATAACTAAAAAGAGCGATCCAATGAAAGTGGTGGATGAAGACCAGACAGTTGAAAAAGGATTCACTATGAAAGGTTAAATCTGGATGAGAGGGAGGTTCGGCAAGAAGAATTGAATTTATACAATGTTTCTAACTTGCAAACACCACCGGTAAAGGTGGAGCTGTTGTTAAACAAAAAAAAAGTGGTCATGGAGGTAGATACAGGAGCATCTTATTCGGTCATTAGTCTAAAAAAATTTAAAGAACTGGGCAGGATTCAGGATTTAAAAAAAAGCACAGTAAAACTGACGACGTATACTGGTGAAATAGTAAAACCTCACGGGACAACAATTGTAGAGGTATTACATGAAGGACAAGTGAACTGTTTACCACTACTGGTTGTGAAAGGAGAGGTACCAACTCTACTGGGTAGAGATTGGATGAAGAAGTTAAAGCTGGACTGAGAAAGGCTGTTTTGTTTAACAAGGGAGAACCCATCAAGGCTTAAAAAAATACTTACAAAATATGATGCCTTATTTAATGGAGAAATGGGATGCCTGAAAGACTTTCAGGTGAATATACCCATTGATAAAGAAGCCAAGCCCAAATTTTGTCGAGCCAGGCCTGTACCTTATGCTTTGAGAGAAGGGGTGGAGAAGGAGTTAGACCGCCTAGAAAACTAAGACATTTACAAAAGAGTAGAATATTCTAGATGGGCTGCACCCATAGTGCCCGTTGTTAAAAGTAACAATGGGGGGATCCGAATATGTGGGGACTATAAGCAAACCATCAATGCAGCAGTTCCATGTGTCAGCTACCCTATTCCTCGAACCGAAGATATATTTGCCACACTGAGAGGGGGTGAAAAATCCAGCAAACTGGATTTAAGCCATGCCTATCAGCAGCTGAAATTGGAGGAAGGTACCCAGGAATTGTTAACTGTAAACACACATAGGGGTTTGTACCAACCCACAAGGTTACAGTTCGGGGTGCACAGTGCTACAGGCATTTTTCAACAGGAGATGGACAAACGATTGAAAGATGTTCCTTTCTGCAAGGTACGAGTGGACGATATACTAATTTCAGGTCCCGATGATGACAGCCACTTAAAGAACCTAGAGAGAGTATTACATACGCTGAGCATAGCTGGGCTCAAATTGAAAAGAAGCAAGTGCGAATTCCTTCTTGAGGAAATAACCTATCTAGGGTTCAAGGTTAGCGAGGATGGTACAGCTCCTCTACCAGAGAAAGTGGCTGCGATGGCAAGAGCCCCCACACCCAGGAATGTTACAGAGTTGAAAGCCTATCTTGGGGCAGTAAATTATTATCGCAGCCATTTACCAAATTTGTCCACACGACTTGAGCCACTGCACAGTCTAATGAGGAAAGGCACAGTTTGGAAGTGGGAAGCCTGCCAACAAAAAGCTTTTGAAGAGACAAAGCAAATGCTGTGTACAGCACCCCTTCTGACTCATTTTGACCCATCTAAGCCCACACTTGTACAAGTGGATGCTTCTCCTTATGGCTTGGGAGCTGTGTTGGCTCATAGGATGGAAGATGGCAGTGAAAAGCCAATATGTTACATCTCCCGAACGCTCTCAGATGCTGAACAGAATTATGAACACATTGAAAAGGAAGGGCTTGTCCTGGTTTTTGCAGTGAAGAGGTTACATCAATATCTGTTTGGAAACCCCTTCACGATGTTCACCGATCACATACCGTTGTTGGGTCTATTTGCAGAGAACAAGCCAATTCCTGCTATGGCAGCTGCCCGGGTTCAGCGTTGGGCTCTATTCTTGGCTGCCTATAATTACAAACGCGAATATCGAACTGGAGCCCTCAATAGTAATGCGGACTGTTTGAGTCGTCTTCCACTGGAGGCTCAGGAAAAAGATATATCTAAATCCACTAATGAAATATTTATGATGGACCTTGTGGAAGCTCCAGTGAAGGTTGAAGCTGTGAGAGCAGAGACAAGGAAAGATCAAATCTTGAGTCGGGTATACAAATTCACCATGAATGGCTGGAATGGGGTCAGTTGGAGTGAACAGTTAAAGCCCTATTTTAATAAACGGAGGAACTGACCTGTGAAGATGGCGTGTTACTGTGGGGAAGCAGGATTATTATTCCTCCTAAGTTGAGAGGAAAAGTTCTGCAGCAATTACACCAGACTTATGTAGGCATTGTGAGAGTGAAAGCATTAGCTAGAAGCTATGTATGGTGGCCAAAACTGGATGAAGATATTGAGTGGACCGCCAAGGGGTGTGAAAGTTGTGTGCTAAATCAGAAACAGCCCAACAGAACTCTGATTCATTGTTGGGAATATCCAAGTCAGCCCTTGGAAAGAATTCACATAGACTATGCTGGTCCAGTTTTTGGACACATGTTCTTAATAGTGGTTGATGCCTACTCCAAATGGATGGAGGTTTGCATAATGAAGACATCCACTGCTGCAGCTACCATTGAGAAGTTGAGGGGAATCTTTGCGACTCATGGTTTGCCTCTGCTGGTTGTGAGTGACAACGGCCCTTGTTTCTCCAGTGATGAATTCAGGAGGTTTTTAGAGGCAAATGGGGTTAAACACATATCCACGGCTCCTTACTATCCCTCTTCCAACGGCCAGGCTGAACGCAGTGTGTGTACATTCAAGGAAACAATGAAGAGGATGGACAAAGACACAAAAACATCTCTTGAAACAAAAGTCAACAGATTCCTTTTTAACTACAGGACAGCTCCACACACAGTAACTGGGGTTCCTCCAGCTGAATTGCTGTTCAAGCGACAATTAAGAACAGCCTTTCATCTGTTACAGCCAAACAAGTTTAAGAGCAGGGTGTATAGCTAAAAATGGAGAAGGGTACTAAAATCATGACACCGTGCCGAAATCATGGGGTGAATGATCCAGTCCTTGTGAGGAATTTTGGCACTGGTCAACCGTGGCTGGAGGGCATCATTACGAGGCAGTTGGGTAATGTCAATTTTGAGATAGAGACCGAGAGAGGAGTTACACGGAGACATTCAGACCAGATCATTAAAAGGACAATCCGGGTCCCAGAGGAGAATGTGACTGATATGAATAATGCCGCAGAGGACACGGTGACAACCAGTACAAGGGAGTCTACTGAGGAAGAAGGAGTTCCTGAATTATTAAAACAGGATGAGGCTGAGATGGAACCTATAGACTTCAAACAGAAAGCATCGTCTATTCCTCGGAGATCTGAGCGTGTAAGGAGAGCTCCATTTAAGTTAAGAGACTATGTTTAGTGATCCATCTAAGAATGGAAAATGTAATGTATCAAGTTACAGCCATTGGGTGAAGTTTTGGATTGGCCCAGAGGGCGCCTTTGTTGTAATTGTTGTTGTTGTGTTGAATATAAAAAGAAGGACTTTAACAGATCGGCTCTTGGTTCAGTCTTGACACGGCAGTAAATGGTGCAAACTTAATATTATGGACCCCTTTTGCCCACGTTGCGAGAACGATGAAATAGAAACGGCTGAGCACGCCTTTTTCACCTGCTCCAAACTTCGTGAATATTGGACGTATGTCAACGAGGTGACGGCTCGCATCACCCCCGAGCGGGTGATGTGCCTGGATTTAGCTTCCGTTGTCTTCAACATGGACCCCTTGTGACCCAGGGAGAAACGTATGGTTTTGCTCGCGATTTTAGCCGTAGCTAGACTCGTTGTGTATACTTCACGCTTAGAAATAGGGCGTGGGGGGGGGGGCGCCGCCTTCTTATTACCATTTGATTTCGTATTTTAAGCATCAGCTTAAAATCAAAATCAAATTTGATAGAAGGAGGTTAGCTACCTCACTTTTTAAAAGTAGATGGATACACACCGCTAGTTTATGCGTGTTAACGCGGAATAAATTCGAGTTCGTGTTCTCTGCTATGGCATGGAACGCGCCGACCTTAGGTCCTTTTATTGAAAAAGTTTATTTGACCATCCAAATTGTTGGATCAGTCCCTTTTAGCTAGTAGTATAAATGAGCTCTCTGTCCCCATCTTTTATTTTTGCATTCTTGCATTCTTTCTTTTCTATCCTTGACCCGCCCTAATAGCACTTGTCCTGGAGGACACCGCACATCCCTAAAAAACCCATCCCACAATTTCTTTTGTCCCCATAGAAACGCCCACTCCCACCTAGGAACTGACTTTCTTGCTTTCGGTTTTTACCGGAAGACAGCGAGCAGTTCATACCTTAGATAGGATGGGGGGGTCCTACTAACTTACCATAATAAGCATCTTATTTTGTTTTTATTTTCATTATCTCTTTTCTTTTTATTTATTTTTGGGGGATCATTTAAGGCTTAGTTTTTGTTCTCCCACTCCCATCATCACACAATGTACATAATTTTTGTAAATAAAATTTCATTTCAAACACCTGGGGATATTTTAAGTAGTTTAAGTCCATAGAGTGAATGTGGTATTGTGGTAACTGAAGCTAGTTTCTAGGGTATAGACCATGTGGACGACCCCCGACCCACATTCTCCCCCATACCTTTTTTGGCCTTGTGCCACATCATTTTGTATTTTACTTTTTGTATTATACTATTCGATAAATAAAACCTGGCACAGGAGTGAGATTTCAGATATTATACTTGTCTTCTCCTTAGTCAGGTTAAGGGTTCGCTACCGGATCACCTGGTCCGGTTAAAGCTTTTGTCATTGTTGACCAAGCCCCCTCTTGGGTTTTTTTTTCACTTTTTGCCCCCTCTTGTTTTTTTTTTCTTACTTTTTGCCCCCTCTTGGTTTTTTTTTCTCTTCTTTTCCCTGACTGTAGGGCTGACTTAAGATACTGGCAGGTTTCGGGGAGACTGCGAACCCGTAAAACGGTGAAGATGTCATCGTCTCCAAATCGGTGGGTCTAGTCCGACAGTTAGGTTTGTTCGCCCCTCTTGGGCAATACTAATTGTTCTGAGCTTGATGGAAGTCACCCAGGCTTCGCAAACGGAGTTGTCACCGGGGTTGACAACAACCAGGGTGTGACTGCTGAGGGCACCCTTTTGGACCTTGTGAGTCGTACTCCCGAGTACGACTTGATGGTTGCCGTGCGGGGTGGTTCCACACCCGAGTGCGCTTCAGTCGTAATGGAGGGGAGTTGCACATCCGAGTGCGCCCTAGTCGTGATGGGGGAGGTCGCACCGAGCGGCTCTCCAGAGGTGTCCGTGTCGGGGGGTTGCACATCCGAGTGCGCCCCAGTCAGGTCGGAAGGGGGCACGCTCGAGTGCGCCCTAAGAGGTGTTACCAAGCAGGGCACCTCATTGTCAGTGTCGGAGGGTCGTACACCCGAGTGCGCGCCAGTCAGATCGGAGGGTGGCACGTCCGAGTGTGCCCTAGGAGGTGTTGCCACCCAGGGCACCTATTGTCTGGTGGGGAGTGTCACATCGTGCGGCACTCCAGTTCAGTTGGGGGCTGTCACGCCGTGTGACAACCCAGTTGCTACGTTAGGGGGCAGCACACCCGAGTGCGCCCAACTTGGTACTCGTTCAGTAGACAACCCAGACTTAATATTTGGAGATTTCGAGGCTTCAGACTTCCCCATTAAGTATGTGTCGCCTAGAGTGTTTTACGACAACACCCCATTTGTCACGAAGACGAGTAGAAAACTGCAGAAGTGTCACTCCGTTGATTTGGAAGTGGCACAAAAAAGATATAGACCAGATATATTTTTAGGGTGCTCCTCGGGGGATTCTTCATCCGAGAGTTACGAAACCGAGAGCCAGCAAGAGTCTAGCAAAAGAAAGGGAAAAAGGGTGGTTCAAAAAACGCCAAGAGAAGCTTGGCCAGCTTTAAAGGGTAGTTCGAAATCCCACACCCCAGCAGGACAGACACCCCATCAAAAAAATCACCACCTGAAAACGCAACTTGATGGGAACCCCAGACCCAGAAGTATCCAGAAGAGTATCGCGAGCTCTTCAAGGAAAAATATGAGCAGTTAACAGAAGGTAGTACATTAAAACTTACCCCCGGTACCCTGGAGAGTCTCAAAAAAAGAATAGTGTCATTAGAAACTACTGATGCCAAGGGGCTAACTGGGGTCCTCAAGGAAAAAATATATTAAATGTTGGGGGAGTTGAAGATCCCAGCAACCTACGTTTTGCGTCAATCATACGCGATGTGGGATATCCTGCTCCCGACCCAACAAGACGCCGGGAAGGTAGCAATGGGAGACATCAAATAGAGGGGGCTTAAAATCAAGCCCGAGTACCTAAATAAAAGGCGGACGACTGTCACGATTCTCGGCGTTCCATGCTGCGTCAGCGCTGACAACCTAGGCACAATTATGTCGCAGTATGGTGACGTCGAGGCGGTTTTTCCGGTCCGTGGTCCAAGGAACATATTTTCAGGAGAATATGTTTTAAAAGTTAGGGTGGATTATGCTAATTTTCATAAAATACCGGCACATCTGAAGTGCGAAAAATGGACAATGTCCATTATTGTGGAAGGGCGGAGACCACATTGTTGGCACTGTCAGACGCGGGGGCATATGGCAAAAGATTGCCCGAAGAGAAAGCTTGTAAAGTCCTCGGCGGCGGTGCCGGCAAAAACATCAAAACCGGCTGCAAAAATTCCAACTCCAGCAGTAACGGCAGCAGTAGAAATAGAAGGTCCGACAGAGGAAAAGACAACGGAAGAAGGGGGAACAAATTGGAGTACAGTGGTCTCCAAAAAAGGAAGAAAGCAGGATGCTAGCCTAACTTGCACCGGCACAGAAAAGGAAGTTCCTGGTTCAGTCTTCAAATGAAACTGGTCCCAAGGAACAGAAAGGCACGCCGGTGAGACAGGAACGATCCAAGAAGTTCCCATTCCTGCCTGGGGAAAGAATCTGTGAGGCGGATGCCTCACTGGTTCAATCCGACCTAAACATCCGGCAGCGAAAATATCTCCGGCAATTGGAGACTTTCACACACGTGGATGGGAAGAGGGTTCATGATCACCGAAATTTTGATAAAGTCCCCCTGATAACTACCTTCGTCCGACAAGACAAAGGTAGCAGGGCAAGAACCCTCTGGATAATGTTGGAGGCGGCAAAGGACGGCATACCAGGGGTTAGATTGGTAGATGAGGGGCACCCATCATTAACAAAATTAGCATCCAAATGTCCGGGGAGGGTCCCGATTTACGTTCACCCCTCATTATTTCGGGCACTTAAATTAACTTTTACCCTGGACGTGGGAGGTCTGGCTCGAGACAGACGGATTTCGTCCGAACTGTTGACTGGCAGTCTTGGTCAGGCCTTCGGCGTCCTAACTCCCGAGGACTTTAGGCCCATTTGCGACATCTAAGTAATGGTTAATGGCTTAAAACCTGGCCACATTGAATGTGAGGGGCATGAGATCTCGAAGCAAGACTGTTCGCGTGCTGAGGGATCTCGTGGCCCTTAAGGTAGATATAGCTGCGATAGAGGAGACCCACTTTGTTTCGTATGGGGATTGTGATGTGCTGACTGACGACTATGACGTCATCTCAGCATATGGCAATCTCCGTAGTTCTGTTGTCCTTTTGCTAGTTAGACGCACTCTGTCTGCAACAGTGAGCGTTGTTTATACGGATGCAGTGGGTCGGTTGGTCGTAATCGATGTTGCCGTTGAAAACAGTAAGTTGCGGATCGTTGCGGTTCATGCGCCCAACATTGCTGGCGAGAGGGTTTCCTTTTTTCGACGGTTGGAGACGTTTCTCGGGGGTCCGGAGCGAGTAGTTTTAATGGGGGATTTGAATGCCATCCTTGACCCCAAGATAGATAAGGTCGGGGGGAATAGAGAGTCGGATAGGTGTGAAAGCAGTCTATCTTACCTGATGGCCTCGTGCGATCTTGTCGACAGATTTCGCATTGATCACGCAGTGGTGGAGATGTGGACGTGGCATACTAGCGTGGTCTTCTGTCCGAGTACTTACTTGGACAGAATGTTAGTTAGAAGAGGCAACATAGATTTTATATCTTGTCCCACGTTCACTGTGTTAGGTCATTCGGACCATAAATTGGTTATGGCCCGTTTGAGTTTAAGCGATAGGCCTAGGTTAGCTGGGTACTGGAAGTTGAATACCTCCTTACTGGAGATACCCGACTTCCGGAACAAGCTAACGTTACTACTTCAGCGGGGATTAGTGGGGGCGGCTATCGGGTGTAGGTACTGGGTTAGCACTAAGGCTCGAGTTAGACGCTTTTGTGTCCGCTATAGCCAGCGCCTCGCTCAAGATAGGGCAAGGACGCAAAAGCCTGTAGAGGATAAGATGACCCGGGCGGTGGCTGAAGGGACACACTAGAGATAGCATTAATTAAGGGGTCCTCAATCGCTTGGCTAGCGAGCGATATGAAGGTCAAGTAGTTCGAGCTAGGTTAAAGAAAGTCTCTAACGAAGCTGTGAATGTTGACGCTGTTGAGCGTAAGGCTGCCTTACGTCGTGGCTCAGATGGGTACATTCGGAAGGTGAATAACCTGGAAGGACATACCCTGGTATCGACTCGTGAGATTTGCGAGGGGTTCTGAGAGCATTTGGAAGAACGCTTCACCCAACTACCCAGACTCCGCGGCTAGGAGTTTGACAGCTATTTAGCTGGCTCGCTCCGCCTAGAGGCGGCCCGAGCAGCTGGCTGTGATGGGGACGTTACAGAGGGTGAGATCATTACTGCGTTGAAGCAGGTCGGCTACCACAAATCTCCAGGACTCGATGGTCTTCCGTACGAAGTTTATTTGAGGCTGTCGCACATGTTTGTTCCTCTTCTGAAGGATGTGTTTAACCACTGGTTTGCTCAGGGTTCGATCCCTGGGAAGGTTACCAAAGGAGTGGTCACATTGTTAAAGAAGGGGGCCAATGTGGAGTAGGGGATTTATAGGCCCATAACTCTGCTAAACACAGAGTTAAAGATTATGGCCCGTGTTCTTGCGAATCCTTTGCAGGTTGTTATCGCTGACTTGATCGAGCCTGAGCAGAACTATGCTGTGAAGGGGAGGTCAATTCAAAACAATTTGCATCTGCTTTGCACAATCCTAAAGGGTATAGAAGACGACACTGAAGCTGCGCTGATCAATTTAGATCAGTCCAAATCTTTCGATAGGGTCGACCATGGTTTTTTGGAATCTTTTTTAGAGGCTGCCGGTTTTAATCCGGACTTCCGCAAGTGGGTCTCTATTCTGTATCGTCTGCCGACGGTAGCGGTGCAAGTAAATGGTAGGCTTTCGGAGTCGTTCGTGGTTTCTCGTTCGGTGCGTCAGGGTTGTCCGCTGTCGCTACTGTTTTACATCCTGGCGTTGGAGCCCTTCCTTCGCAATTTAAGGGATGGGGCGGCTACACCAGTCCTGCGCGGAATCGCTATCCCTCCTCACTATGCGCGCATCAAGGGTTCCGTGTATGCCGATGATGTCACCGTTTTTGTGTCCAGCCGTGAAGACATAGGAACGGTGATTAAGGTGCTCGCTCGGTACGAAAAAGTTACAGGGGCCATAGTCAACTGCAGCAAGACCAACGGCCTGCGGTTGAGTTCCTTGAGCGGATAGACCGCACTTCCAGGTGACTTCAGCTGGACAGATAGCCCTGTTCGCATCCTTGGCGTTTGGTTCAGCCCGGGTCTCCAGCTGGAAAAGAATTGGTCGGAAGTACAGGCAATGGTCGAATCATCTGTGAGGGCTTGGATTCGAAGGAGACTTTCCTTGAAGGGGAGAGCTCAGGCGAGCACTACCTACTTCTTTCCTCTCATCCTTTACCGGCTGTCTGTACTTCCTCTGCCTGCGGCCCGCCTTCACACTTTCACGCGCTTGCTTTTTTCGCTTCTGTGGAAAGGCCGGAAAGTGTATGTCCACATACAGGTCTGTACTCAACGTCCGTGCGATGGAGGCTTGGGGATGCCCGTTGGCAAGTCATACACATGTCGAGAGTCGAACTTTGATGGAGGACACTCCGTGGGCCCCTGCGGTTGAGAACACTTTTCCCAACCTCATACCCGACCCCTCGGTCGAAGGTCGACGCAGGCCGAGAGGGGAGTTTTTGTTCTTCTCCGAATTCCGGCGTCCAGTGACCTTGACCGAAAGAGACTATATAGGGATCTAGTGGAGGGTACCGCTTCGGATCCGCTTGTGGAGCGGCTTGGATTGTCGAGGGAGGAGGCCTGCTCTCAGTGGAGTTGGGCGCCAGGCCAGAGTTATCTCAACAATTCTGAGTATTCTCTGACCTGGCGACTTATCCGGGATGCACTACCCCTCTTGTGCAGATTAAGCTGGGATGGTATAAGGGACGCGGCCTTATGCCTGTGCTGTGAGGACGATGAAGAAGAAACGGCCGAGCACGCCTTCTTCACTTGCAGCAAACTTTGTCTTCTCTGGGAGTATGTCAGAGAGGTAACGGCTCGCATCAACGCCCAGCAGCCGATGGTCCTTGATGTAGCATCCGTCATCAACAACGTAGCACCGCCGTGGTCTAGAGAGAAACGAATGGTGTTTCTAGCGATCCTAGCCGTAGCGAGGTTAGTGACGTGGGTGGCACGTCTAGATGAGGTTCATGGGGTTGAATCTGTTTCAGATCGGGATCTGGTTGTTTACTTTAAGTATCAGCTTAAAGTGAAAATCAGATGCGATAGGAAAGGATTACATCGCATTGAGTTCAATAGAAGATGGGTGTGCGACACTAGTTTGTGCATTCGACGAGGCGCCAAGTTCGAATACGTGTTTCCTCCTTAGCATGGAGCAGACAGTACTGGGTCCTACGGAACCCAGCCCAGTTTAAGTTTAATGTTTTAGCCTAGTTGAATCTTAGCTAGTAGGGACGAACGATCTCCTGACCCAATTTTGTTTTTGCCGGCACTAGAGAGCTTCCAAAGATGCCCACTCCACATATTTATTTTGTCCCCGGCTGATGAAACCCTTTGGTATTATTATGTTGGAAGACGCAATCCACTCCCGTAACCAGGCCCAGATCGATTTATTTTAAAAACGCCTCACTTAGTTCCCACTCCCATTTAGGGGCTGACCTGCTTGTTTTCGGTCTCGAGCCGGAAAACAGTGGGCGGCCCACACTTAGCAAGAGGGTAGGGAGGGCCTTACTAACCACCCCTTATCATTTAGGTTTTTTGTCATTGTGCCTTTTTCCTGAAAATAAAAAATGTCCTTGTTTTGTTTTATTTTTGTGAAAATAAAAAATGTCAATGTTTTAAATGTCACAATGACCCCCGACCTCCACCTTCCAACATATACAGAGGGCTTTCATGCCTAAGGTGTTGTACATTCCGGGAATGTAATTTTAATTAACAGTCATTAATGTTTCACGGGGTGTACCCATCTAAATACTTACCTGGCCTTTTTGACCAAATAACAGATTGTTGTCTCTGATTTTTTCAGGCCACACTTAGGCAATCACCTTTTCCGAGATGAGGCTTCGGTCTCATGTCGGGGCGGGAGCAGACCTAACAAATCTGCACGGTCATGGTGCCCTAAGCACCATGCCCAATCTAGTTCTCACGCTGCTGTCCCCGGCAGTCCAGGTCTCGCTAGCCCGACGCAGAGAGGTGATCTGGGTCGGTGGGATAGACTCCCCACCGTGCCTATTTCTCGACGGGCTTCAACCGTCAGCCCGCCTGCTCGCAGGAGAAAAGGCCTCCTGCCTGCAGGATTGAGACCAGTAAAGTCGGTGGAGCTCCAAGGGAAAGGGGCCACCGACCCAGATCAGCCGCCACCCCAGGACGACCGGGACTCTGCTCAGCGCCGCATGAAAGACCTCAACATCGAGCTGTTCGGCGACTCTGTGAGCAGTAGCAACAGCAGCAGAAGCAGCAGCAATAGCAGCCGATCCAAGATGAATGCTGCATCCAAATGTCCGGCCAATACTGACATGCGGCAGTCCAGGCCAAGAAAGATGGGGTCGCTGGACCGGACCGAAAGTCTGAGGCAATTGGCGTCGCTGGAAGGGCAAAAACAGGGACTAAAGTGGCCACTCCCAAAGTCTCAACACCATCAGCATCGCCCAAGGAGTGGCCGTCCCTTTCATCTACCCAATCTGAAGAGCCCAATATAGGGCACATCCCTCCCGGGCAGAAGACGCCGCCGCCGAAATCACTTATCACCAAGCAAAGACAAATGGGGGCCCCAGTCCCAACGAAGCTCCTCGGAGTACCGTCGGCTGTTTGAAACAACCTACAAAGATTTGACCGGCGGTAGCTCAATTAGAGCAGCTCCGGGAGCGGTGGACCAGCTAGCGAAACGGATTGTCACCATCGACTCCAGGACAAAGGGGTTGGCTGTGGACTCAAGGGACAAGATGGCAGACCTTCTCTGCCGCAGAGGGTTCGCCACCTGGGACATCTTGGTCCTGACAGCAAATGATGCCGTGAGAGTGGCCAGGACCGACCTGAGGCATAAGACCTTAATCCTCAGGCCGGAGTACTTGAGCAGGAGAAGGACAACGGTTTCTGTCCTTGGCGTCCCCTGTTACATCGACTCAGAACAGCTTGGAGCTGTAATGAGCCAATATGGGGACGTCGAAGCCATAATCCCGGTCTGTGGTCCCCATAACCTGATGGTAGGGAACTACCAACTAAAGATTAGCTTGGACCGGGATGGCTTTAACAACATCCTGCCCCTGCTCAAGTGCAACTCCTGGTCCATGTCCATTATAGTAGAGGATAGGAGGCCACATTGTTGGCACTGCGAACAGAAGGGGCATATGGCCAAAAATTGTCCAAAAAAGGTGCCAAATCAGAAGACCCCTTCTGTCGCAGCCCCGGGAGGAGTTCCAGTAATGCCAGCAGCTTCTCCACCATCGACCGGAGGAGGCACAGCTGCCAACGAGGAAGGCTGGAGCAAGGTCGTCAAAAAAGGAGGGCCTGGCTACAGACCACAGAAGACCTCCTCCAAAACGGTGCAGCCCCCTGACGAAGTAGGGATGCGGGGTCTCCAGAAGTCGTCCAAAGAGGATATGCCCACCAAGGAGTCGCAGCAACCCTGTGTCACGGCAGCGGCTACAAAAAGGAAGACTGAGGTACCCATGTAAGCCACATCATTGTCAGACTCGGAAGGGGAGAAGATGGAGGACGACGCTGGCCCGGCTCTGGTGACAGAGAGCAAAGATACCAGGGAGAAGATAGTCGCCAAAAGAAAATCTAAGAAAGTTAAAGAGGCTGGGCCCCAAACCCCGCCCCAACGTCTAAAGAGATGAAAATCTCTTCTGCTCAGTCCCCCGAACCCCCTAAACCTAAACCCTTCACTGAGCAGAAATCCCCCTCCCCCGCTGAACCCCCCCCCCAGCTGGCTCCTGCTCTCTGTCCCAAAAGAAAGAGTCGGAGCCAAAACCAACCACAAGCACAAGAAATGCGTCGCCCTCCCCGATAAGGAAGGAAAAAACGCGAAAACTCACCTTCCTACCAGGGGACCTCATTTGTGATGTTGACCTGCATCATGCTGCTGCCAACCTCAACGCACGGCAGAGAAATTCGATCCGGCTGCTGCAACTTCTTACTCAAGCTCAGGAACTGGATATTACCAACCCAAAAAACTTCCCTGATGCCCCATTGCTCATCACCTTCGTCAGGAAGACGAAAGTCGGCCGGACGAATGCCTTATAGAGGATGATCGAGGCCACCAAGGGGGCGTTCCTGGTCCTGAAGTTGGTGGAGGATGGGCTCGACTCCTTCGAAGAGTTGGGGGACAAATGCGAAGGGAGGGTCACAATTTACGTCCACTCTTCCTTTTATAGAGCCCTCAAATTAACCTTCACCTTGGATGTCGCGGGCATCTCCTGAGACGGACGTGCGTCGTCCGAATTACTAACTGGCAATATCGGGCATGCCTGCGGCAATCCTGACTGCTAAAGATTTCAGGCCGGTGATTGACACTAACTAGTGTAATAGATACTACCTTGAATTTAAACACAAGGGGCTTGAGATCCTTAAGAAAAGCTGCCCGCATACTGGGGGATCTCAAGTCCTTTGACATAGATGTGGCTGCGGTACAGGAAACTCACTATGATTCGATTGACGATCACCGACTGCTGTCGGAGCATTTTGATGTTTTTTCAGCATTCGGTGACCGCCATGCTAAGGAAGTTTCTCTGTTAGTTAGACGCGCCCTGTTAGCAAGGGTAAACGCTCACGCGGATGCTGATGGCAGACTGGTCGTGGCTGATGTTGCTGTCAAAAGTGCCAGATTTCGAATCGTCGCAGTTTATGACCCTAATATCATTCGAGAGAGGGTTTCCTTTTTCCGGGGGTTGGAGGGGTTCCTCGGTGGTTCAGAGCGGCTAATTTTACTGGGTGATTGGAATGCCATCCTTGATCCCAAGATAGATAAGGTGGACGGGATTAGAGGGTCGGATGGGTGTGAGACAAGTCTGTCTGACCTGATGGCACAATCCGATCTGGTCGACAGATTTCGTGTCGATCACCCGGGGCGGGAGTGGTGGACGTGGCTTTCTACTGGGCCTCCCGTTCCAAGTACTTACTTGTCCCACGTTCCACTGGTTAGGCCATTCTGACCACAAGTTACTTGTGGCCAGTCTGGAATTAGCTCCTAAGACTCACAAGTTAGCTAGGTACTGGAAGCTAAATACCTCCTCTGGAGATACGTGACTTCCGGGAGAGGCTAACTCTTAACTTTCAAAAGGGATTAGTGGGGGCGGTAACTGGGATTAAGTGGTGGGTTAACGTCAAATGTGGTATTAGGCGCTTTTCTATTCAATACAGCCAACGCCTCGCTCTAAATAAGGCGGAAGCAGAAAAGCGTTTAGAAAATAAGTTGGCCCGAGCGGTGGCTGGGGGATTCCCTAGGCATAGAACTAGCTAAGGGGGACCTGAAACGTGCGGCTAACGTGCGGTATGAAGGTCAAGTAGTTAGAGCTAGGCTAGAAAGTGTGTCCAACGAAGCCGTGAATGTTGACGCTGCAGAGCGTAGAGCTCTACTTCGTCGCAACTCGGTCGGTTTTATTCGTCAAGTCAAGTACCCAGGAGGACTCGGGAGATTTGCGATGGGTTTCGTGAGCATTTCGTGGATAGCTTCACCCAACTGTCCGGACCACGTGTCGAGAAATTTGGCAACTATTTAGCTGGCTCGCCCCGCCTGGAAGCGGCCCGAGCGGCTAGTTGTGATGGGCACGTTACGGAATGTGAGGTCTTGGGAATTGTTCTTGAGGCTGTCGCATATCTTCGTACCTATTCTGGTCAATGTGTTCAATCACTGGTTTGAACAGGGTTCTATCCCTGGTCAAGTTACCAAGGGAGTGATCACATTGCTTAAGAAAAAGGGCGGAGATGGTGGGGGTTTAGATGATTATAGGCCCATAACTCTGTTAAACACAGATTTAAAGATTTGGGCAAGAGTGTTTGCAAATCGGTTGCAGGTTGTAATCGGTGAGTTGGTCGAACCTGATCAGAACTACGCTGTGAAGGGGAGATCGATTCAGAACAATTTGCATCTGATACGCACGATCATAGAGGGATTAGAAGACGACACCGAAGCTGCGCTGATCAATTTAGATCCATCCAAATCTTTTGACAGGGTCGACCATCGGTTCCTGGGATCTGTTTTAGAGGCCGCCGGTTTTACACCGGACTTCCGCAGATGGATCTCCATTTTGTATTGCGGGCCGACGGCAGTGGTGCAGGTGAACGGGATGTGATCGAAATCGTTTGCTGTTTCCTGGTCGGTACGTCAGGGGTGTCCGCTGCCTACCCTGCTTTACGTCCTTGCCTTGGAGCCTTTTCTCCGCAGACTTAAGCTTGGGAAGCCTGGACTGGCCCTACGCGGTATTGCTCTTCCTGGCGGTGCCGATGATGTTACCGTGTGCGTGTCGAGCTTTCGAGACATTATTGCGGTGATTAAGGCACTAAAAGGTACGAAGATAATACAGGGACCGTAGTCAACCTTAGCAAATCCAACTGCCTACGGTTGGCTGCCTGGAGTGGCGCGGCTGCGCTTTCGGGCCTTTTCAACTGGACAAATGGCCTGGTTCGGAACCTCGGCGTATGGTTCGGACCGGGTCTCTAGCTTGATAAGAACTGGTCGGAAGTACAGTCTAAGGTCGAAGCATCTGTAAGGATTTGGCTTCGGATGGAGCTTACCCTTAAAGGTTGAGATAAGGCGTGCGCCATGTACGTCTTTCCGCTTATCGTTTACCGATTGGCTGTACTACCTCTGCCTGCGGACCGCCTGGCAGCTTTAACGCATCTACTTTTCTCGCTTTTGTGGGAGAAGAAGAAGCCACTAGTCTGTAGACAGGTCTGTACTCAACGTCCTGATGTGGGGGGTTTGGGAATGCCCGACTTGGCGAGCCATGTGTATGCCGAGAGGTTAACATTCCTGAGCCGAACTTTGACAGAGGAGTCTGTGTGGGGCCCTGCGGTTGAGAAGGCTTTTCCCAACCTCATCCCTGACCACTTGGCTGAATGCCGTTGTAGGCCAAGGGGTCAACCGCAGTTCTATAGCGAATGCCTAGCTGTGGTCAGAGTGCTGCCGGGGTCCAGTGACCTCGCCCGGTCTAGGAAAACACTATATCGGGAATTAGTGGTGGGGACCGCTTCGGATCCACTTGGGGGCGACTTGGATTGTCGGAGAGGGAAGTTCGCTCTCAATGGAATTGGGTGTCGGGCTGGAGCCATCTCAACAATACTGAGTTCTCTCTGACCTGGCGATTGGTTCGAAATGTGGTACTCCTCAATGGCATACGATTCAATATTGGTCTTGTTATGGGCCCCTTTTGCCCGCGTTGCGAGGACGATGAAATTGAAACGGCTGAGCACGCCTTTTTCACCTGCTCCAAACTTCGTGAATATTGAACGTATGTCAACGAGGTGATGGCTCGCATCATCCCCGAGCGGGTGACGTGCCTGGATTTAACAACCGTTCTCTTCAACATGGACCCTTTGTGGCCCAGAGAGAACCGTATGGTTTTGCTCGCGATTTTAGCCGTAGCTAGACTCGTTGTGTATACTTCACACTTTGAAATAGAGTTCGTGTTCCCTGCCTAGGCATGGCACACGCCGACCGTAGGTCTTTATTATTGAACTTTTCTTGACCATCCAAACTGTTGGATCAGTCCCTTTTAGCTAGTAGTACAAATGAGTTCTGTGTCCCCATCTTTTATGCCCGCTCCCATATTTACTTTTGATCCCTGACCTGTACTAATAGTACTAATCCTGGAGGACACCGCACATCCCTAAAAAAAAAACATCCCATCATTTATTTTGTCCCCGGAGAAACGTCCACTCCCACTTAGGAACTGACTTTCTTGCTTTCGGCTTTTTACCGGAAGACAGCGAGCAGTTCATACCTTAGATAGGATGGGGGGGGGGGGGATCCTACTAACTTACCATAATTAGCATTTGATTTTGTTTTTTATTTTTCATCATCCCTTTTCTATTTATTTATTTTGGGGGGATTATTTAAGGCTTAGTTTTTTGTTCTCTCATTCTTATCAACATTGTGCATATTTTTCTCTAAATAAAATTCACTTCAAACACCTAGGGATCTTTTTAAGTAGCTTAAGTCCATAGAGTGAATGTGGTATTGTGGTAACTGAAGCTAGTTTCTAGGGCATAGACCATGTGGACGACACCGGACCCCCACTTTTCCCCCATACCCCTTTTAGTCCTTGTGCCACATCATACAATGTATATGTCATGTATATATTTATTGATAAATAAAACCTGGCACAGGAGTGAGATTTCAGTGGTCTTCTCCTTAGTCAAGAAAGTGTTAGCTACCGGACCACGTGTCCGGTTAAAGCTTTTTTCTTTTTCTGACCAGGCCCCATCTTGGAGCTTTTTGTCACTTGCTTCTCCCCCCCCCCTTTTGGGGATTTTTCTTTTTCTTTTTTCCTTTGGTGCCCCTCTTGGGAAATTAATTATTTTTCTCTTCCTTTGCAGAGTCTGATTGAGGTGCGCACTTAAGTAGCTGGCAGGTTTCGGGGAGGCTCACGTACCGGTCTACAGTGACGGTCTCCTCGACTCTGAATCGGCGGGTGTCGCACCTCATTCAGATCAGATGAAGATGGAAGCCACCAGGGCTTCAAAAGCTGGAGTTGCCACCGAAGTCGGTAACGTTGAAGGTGTGACCGCGGAGGGCACTTTACTGGCCCTCGTCAAGAGTACTCCTGAGTACGACCCGATGTTGGGACGTACCACACCGAGTGGCACCGTAAGTCTGGAGGAGGGTTGCACACCCGAGTGCGCCCCAGTCGTGATGGGTGAGATCGCACCGAGCGGCACTCCAGTTCCGGTAGCGCCCTTGTCGGGGGGTTGCACACCCGAGTGCGCCCCAAGAGGTGTAGCCACGCAGGGCACCTCAGATCCATTAGGAGGCAGCACATCCGAGTGTGGGTCACGTCCGGTTGCGGTGTTGGGGGGTTGCACACCACAGTGCACCTCAGTTGAGTTGGGGAGTGTCGTGCCGTGCGACACTCCAGTTGCGTCGGGGTATGTCACGCCCGAGTGCGTCCCAGCTACGAGTAACAAACCGGAGGTAGACCTAATGTTTGGGGATTTTCCGTCTGAAATCCCAAGAGTAACTGTTACGCAAGAGGTTTTCATGGCGGGTTTAGATCACACTCCTTTGGGGGGGGGGGGGGAGGGGGTCAGGAAGCTGACAAATGACAAAAAAGCCTAGTAATAGCGGAGAAGAATTACAGACCAGAACTCTTTGGGTGCTCCTCGGGGATTCGTTAGATTCAAGTACGGACTCATCCGAAGGTGAAAATAGGATTTAAAGGCCAATAAAGTCAAAAGCAAAGAAGGGGACCGTAAAAACACCTACGAACGCGTGGCCAAGTCTCAGCAGCTCGGGTTCACAAATTCCGGCTGGGCAGAAGTCACAGGAGCCCCAAAGTCTCATAAACGGCAGGATGGGGACCACAGGCTCAAAAAACTCCGGAACAATATAGGCAGCTTTTTAAAGAAAAGTACAAGGACTTGACGGAGGGAAACGTCATAAAGTTGATCACAGGAACCTTAGAAGCGCTACGAAAGCGAATTGTTTCCCTTGTAATGACGGATATCAAATCTAAAGGTCTTACAGGGGTCAACAAGGACTGAATACTGGAGATGCTGGTGGAAACAAAGATCCCAGCAACATATGTAGTTCGCAAGTCATATGCGATGTGGGACATCCTGCTCCCCAATCAGGAAGAGGCGCAAAAAGTTGCCAAAGGAGACTTCATCTGGAAGTCGCTCAAAATTAAACCGGAGTACCTGGATCGAAGAAGGACAAATGTAACAATCCTCGGCATCCCATGCTGCATGAGCTCTGAACATCTAGGAGCTATCATGTCTCAGTATGGTGACGTCGAGGCAGTAGTTGGAGAACGGGAGCTTTGTAATATATGGACTGGAGACTATAAGCTCCAAATGCGAGTTTCGTATGAGAATTTCCAGGAGATACCAGCTCAACTCAGCTGTGAGGGCTGGCTGATGTCTCTGATTGTTGAGGGGCGACGTCCACATTGCTGGCACTGCCAGACGCCGGGAATATGGCTAAGGACTGCCCCAAAAAGAAGCCAGCAAAGTCCCTGGCGTCTGGGGCTCATCCACAAAAGAAGGGACCAGCCGTACCAAGGATACAGGCACCAGTAACAATGACACCAGCACCGGTAGCTGATGGAAACCACACGAGCTGGAGCACAGTGGTGTCAAAGAAAGGTAAGAAGACAATTTCTAAGCCTAGCCTTCAACGAACACCAGCGGTGAAGCGGAAGTTATCAGGCCACTCATCAGAATCCGAGGAGGATAGTCAAAAGGAGGAGGAGGAGAGAATGACTATCGAGGGGAATGTGGCACAAAAGCCCAAGGTTAAGGACCCAAAGCCTAAAAAGATCCGGGAAGCTGAAGCTGCGAAGGATAGTACAGAAATTGTGAACATCACTAACAATGCTCAATCGGCACAACCCCAACCCTTGGTCCCGAAGATCCGGTCGAGCAGCTCACCCCTCCCCTTTTCTACACTCCCATGGAAGCTCTAAAAACCGTAACAACGGAAGATGTTACAGAGGAAGCTATAGAAACCAGGGTGGAAAACCCAAAAGCAACAAAAGAACCCGCCTCGGAGGAAGCTGCAATGGAAGAGACACCGACGGAAAAGCTGAAGAGTGATCCTATGAAAGCAACAACCCCTCCTCCACTGGTCAGGAACAAAAGAAGCCGTAAATCTGCAATGGAGGAAACACCGACGGAAAAGCCGAAGGGAGATCTTATGAAAGCAACAACCCCTCCTCCAGTGGTCAGGAGCGAAAGAAGCCATAAACTCCCGTTCCTGCCAAGAGAGAGGATTTGCGAGGCAGACGCGCCATTGGTACAATCTGACCTCAACGGTCGACAAAGGAAGTACCTCAGACAACTAGAGGCTTTCTCTCACATAGAAGGGAAGCGGGTGGACAACCTACTTAACTTCAAAAACGCGCCAATGATCACTTTTTCATCAGGCAGGACAAGGGCATTAGAGCCAAGGCTCTATGGCGCATGGTCGAGGCCGGCAAGAAGCGATACAGGGGTTAAAATTAATTGATGAGGAGCACCCTTCTCTTATGAAATTGGCAGCCAAATGTCCAGGGAGGGTACCCGTTTATGTTCACCTCTCATTTTTTCGGGCTATGAAACTTACCTTCCCCCTAGACGTGGGAGGTCTGGCTCGAGACGGACGGATTTCGTCCGAACTGCTGACCGGCAGTCTTGGTCAGGCCTTCAGCGTCCTCACTCACGAGGATTTTAGTAAATTTATTTTTCTGGTCTTCTCATCAGTCTAGCGAAAGTGTCAGCTACCGGACCACGTGTCCGGTTAAAGCTTTTTTCAGTTTGACCAAGGCCCCTCTTGGGGCTCTTGGCACTTGTTCTTATTTTCTCGCCCCTCTTGGGCATTTAATTATTTTCTCTTTTTCCCTTTTCCTTTAGCATCTGTCTGAGGTGTGCACTTAAGCAGCTGGCAGGTTTTGGTGACGATCTCCTCGACTCCGAATCGGCGGGTGTCATACCTCAGGCAGATCCAAGCTCTTGATGGAAAGCACCCAGCGACCGGTTCTCCAGTCGAGAATGTGGGTGGCACACCCGAGTGCGCCCATGGAGGTGTTTCCCCGCAGGACACCTCAGCTTTATCGGAGGGAGCCATGTCAAGCAGCATGATAGTTGTGGCGGGGAGTGTCGCACCGAGCGGCACTTCCATCGTGAAGGTGGGTGGTACACCGGAGTGCGCCCAACGTTAATGACCACGCAGGGTACCTCAAGTTCGTTGGCGGGGGTTAGCACACCCGAGTGCGCCTCAGTTGGCTTGTGGAATGTCGCACAGAGCGGCACTCTTTTTTCGTCGGGGAATCACACACCCAAGTGCGTCCCTGGTCCCAGTACCGTTTTAGGGATAGTCACACCGTGTGACAACCCAGGCGTAGCGTTCGGCGATTTTCCGACAGTCAGCATCTCATAGGTAGATTTTATGGCTCAGCTAGATAACACCCCTTTTTTCGTACCAAAAAAGCGAAAAAAGCTAACAAAAAGCCAGTCACTGGATTTGTTCATGGCACAAAACAATTATACACCTAATTTGTTATTCGGGAGCTCCTCGCAGGGGTCCCTAAGATTGTGCTTCCAACTCATCGGAAAGTGAGGATCGGAATAAAAGGCAACCAAGACTAAAGAAGGGGGCCAGAAAAACACCTTCTCATGCATGCCCATCTCTCAGTAGTTCTGGCTCGCAGATTCCGGCCGGGCAGAGGCACCAAAGCACAGTTAGCCCTCAGACCCCAGGAACTTCCAACGTGCCAGGCTGGGGACCCCAAATACAAAAGACCCCTGAAGAGTTTAGACAAATCTTCAGAGAGAAGTATAAGGATTTGACAGAAGGAAATATCATTAAACTCATCCCAGGAACCTTGGAGACCATACGAAAAAGAATTGTGTCTAATCACGACGGACGTAAAGACAAAGGGGCTCACTGGGGTCAATAAGGACAAGTTCATGGAAATGATAGTCGAGACAAAGATTCCTGAATCGTACATAGTCCGCAAATCTTATGCAATGTGGAAAGTACTGCTCCCCAACCAACAGGAGGCGGAGAAGTTGGCCAGGACAGAGTTTACCTGGAAGTACCTAAAAATCAAGCCTGAATACCTCGACATGAGGAGGACGACAGTAACTATCCTCAGCGTCTCATGCTGTATCAGCTCGGAACACATTGGAGCGGTCATGTCACAGTATGGTGACGTCGAGGCGATGGTCCCGGAACGTGGCCTTAGAAACATTGGCACTGGGGACTATAAAATCAAGATAATATCATTTAAGGGGTTCCGTTCAATACCAGCGCAGCTCAGTTGCGAAGGCTGGCTTATGTCTCTTATCGTGGAAGGAAGGCGACCCGACTGTTGGCACTGTCAGACGCCGGGACATATGTCCAAAGACTGCCCCAAAAGGAAGTCAGCAACGGTCCCAGTGCAGGTAGCTGAAAAGAAAGGACCGGCGGTACCAAAGGCGCAGATACCTGCAACAACAGCTGCAGGGGAAAAAACAAGCTGGAGTACTGTAGTGTCAGGGAAGGGTAAAAAGACAACAGCTGGACCTAACCCGCAGCCGACGCCAGGAGTAAAGAGGAAACTTTCCGGTCCCTCATCAGAGTCTGAGGAGGACAGCCAGAAGGAGGAAGAGAAGGGGACGAGACACAGAGGCCCAGAAGTAAAGATCCAAAGGCGAAGAAGGTCCGGAAGACTGGATTTGTAAAAGAAAGTAAAAACGAGACAGATGTAATTAACGTCACTTCAGTTGCTCAACCTATAGAACCCCAATCTCCAGCCCCCAAGCATTCAGTGGAGTAATTACCCCTCCCCTTTTCAACACTCCCACAGAAGCTCCCATGGCTGTAACATCAGCGAATGTTACAGAGGAGAAGAATGTTACCAGGGTAGAAAACCCGAAAAAAATGAAGGATAATCCGGAGGAAGTTATCACGGTGGAAACGCCGATAGAAAAGACCAAGGAAGGCTCTCCTAAAACACCCCCTCCTCCACCGGTCAGAACTGAGATGAATAACAAATTTCCTTTCCTACCTGGGAAGAGAGTATGCGAGGCAGATGTCTCACAGCTGCAAGCTGACTTAAATGGGAGGCAGAAAAAGTACATCAAACAATTGGAGGCTTTTACTCATATCAAGGGGAAACAAAAAGGAAGCAGAACAAAGGCCCTGTGGAGGAGGGTAAGACCGCTATCCCACATTTAAAACTGGTAGATGAGGAGCACCCATCTTTACGACCGCTGATTGCGAAATGTCCGGGGAGGGTCCCGGTTTATGTTCACCTCTCATTTTCTCGGGCACTTAAGCTAACCTTTCCCCTGGACGTGGGAGGTCTGGCTAGAGACGGACGGATTTCGTCCGAATTGCTGACGAGCAGTCTTGGACAGGCCTTCGGTGTCCTCACTCCTGAGGATTTCAGACCCATCTGTGACATAGAATAGGAAGGATAATGGCTTTGAACTTGGCTTCATTGAACGTAAGGGGTATGAGATCTTGAAGCAAGGCTGTTCGCATGCTGAGGGATCTTGTGGCCTTTAAGGTAGATATTGCTGCGATCGAGGAGACCCACTTCTGTTCGTATGGGGATTGTGATGTGCTGACTGGCGACTTTGAGTTGTTTTCAGCATATAGCAATGTCTGAAGTCGTGGGGTCTCCTTGATAGTAAGATGCACTCTGTCTGCGATAGTGAGCGTTGTTCATACGGATGCGGTAGGACGGCTGGTTGTAGTCGATGTTGCCGTTAAAAACAGTAAGTTTCGGATCGTTGCGGTTTGAGCGCCCAACATTGCTGGCAAGAGGGTTTCCTTTTTCCGGTTGTTGGAGACGTTCCTCGGGTCAGTAGCGAGTAGTTTAAATGCAGAATTGGAATGCCATCCTATACACCAAGATAGATAAGGTCGGTGGGAATAGAGGGCCGGGTGTGTGCGAATGGCCTCGTGCGATCTGGTCGACAGATTCCGCATTGATAACCCACGGCGGGAGATGTGGATGTGGCGTACTAGCGCGGCCTTCTGTCTGAGTACTTACTTGGGCAGAATGTTAGTTAGAAGGGGCAACATAGATTTTTTATCTTGTCCCATGTTCACTTGGTTGGGACATTCGGACCATAAATTGGTTATGGCCCGTTTGAGTTTAAGTGATAGGCCTAGGTTAGCTGGGTACTTGAAGTTGAATACCTCCTAACTGGAGATACGCAGCTTCTGGGAACAGCTAACGTTACTACTTCAGTGGGGATTAGTGGGGGTGGTTATCGGGAGTAGGTACTGGGTTAAAACTAAGGCTCGAGTTAGAAGCTTTTGTGTCTGCTACAGCCAGCGCCTCGCTCAAGATAGGGCTAGGATGCAAAAGCATGTAGAGGATAAGAAGACCAGGGCAGTGGCTGGGGGGATCCCCTAGAGATACCCTTAATTAAAGGGGGCCTCAATCGCTTGGCTAGCGAGCGATATGAAGGTCAAGTAGTTAGAGCTAGGTTAAAGAAAGTCTCTAACGAAGCCGTGAACGTTGACGTTGTTGAGTGTAAGGCTGCTTTACATCATGGTTTGGATGGGTACATTCGGAAGGTGAAAAACCTGGAAGGACATACCCTGGTATCGTCTCGTGAGATTTGTGGGGGGTTCCAAGAGCATTTGAAGGAACGCTTCACCCAACTACCCAGACTCTGCGATCAGGAGTTTGACAGCTATTTGGTTTGCTCACCCCGCCTAGAGGCGGCCCGAGCGGCTAGCTGTGATGGCATGGTTACAGAGGGTGAGATAATTACTGCATTGAAGCAGGTCGGCTACAACAAATCTCCAGGACTCGATGGTCTGCCGTACGAATTGTATTTGAGGCTGTCGCTTATGTTTGTTTCTATTCTGAAGGATGTGTTTAACCACTGGTTTGTTCAGGACTCATTCCTGGGTAGGTTACCAAAGGAGTGGCTACATTACTGAAGAAGGGGAACAAACATGGTGGGAAGAATTTAGATGACTATAGGCCCATAACTCTGCTAAACACAGAGTTAAAGATTTTGGCCCGCATTCTTGCCAACCGTTTTCAGGTTGTTATTGGTGATTTGATCGAGCCTGAGCAGAATTATGCTATGAAGGGGAAATCAATTCAGAACAACTTGCACTTGGTTCACACGATCATAGAGAGAACAGAAGATGACGTTCAGGCAGCGCCGATCAATTTAGATCAGTCCAAGGCTTTCAGTAGGGTCGATCATCGTTTTTTTTTATCTGTTTTAATCCGGATTTCTGCAAGTGGATCTCTATTCTGTATCGTCTACCGAAGGTAGCGGTGCAAGTCAACGGTAGGCTGTCGTCATCGTTCGTGGTTTCTTGGTCGGTGCGTCAGGGTTGTCCGCTGTCGCCCTGCTTTACATTCTGGCATTGGAGCCCTTCCTTCGCAAATTGAGGGACGGGGCGGCGATACCAGTCCTGCACGGAATTGCTCTTCCTGGCCGTTTGTGTGTCGAGCCGTACTGACATACTAACGGTGATTAAGGCGCTCGCTCGGTACAAATAAGTTACAGGAGCCATTGTGAACCGCAGCAGGTGGTTTAGAGCCTAGAGGTGAGATACCGCACTTCCTGGTTCGGATCCTTGGCATATGGTTCGGACCGGGTCTCCAGCTTGAAAAGAATTGGTCGGAAGTACAGGCAAAGGTCAAATCGTCTGTCGGGGCTTGGATTCGAAGCTGAGGCGTGCGCCACTTAGTCTTTTCTCTCATCCTTTACTGGCTGTGTGTACTCCCCCTGCCTGTGGCCCGCCTTCACGCGCTTGCTCTTCTCACTTCTTTGGAAGGGCAGGAAAGCGTATGTCAGCAGACAGGTCTGTACTCAAGTTCTGAGCATGGAAGGCTTGGGGATGCCTGACTTGGAAAGTTATCGACATGCCAAGAGACTGACTTTCCTGATGGAAGACACTCCGTAGGCCCCTGCGGTTGAGAGCGCCTTTCCCAACCTCATACCCGACCTCTCGGTCGAAGGTCAATGTAGGCCGAGAGACGAGCCCTTGTTCTTTGCCGAATGCTGAGCAGTGCTTAGAGCATTGTTGGGGTGCATTGACCTTGCCTGGTCTCGGAAAAGACTATCAGGATCTAATGGAGGGTACCGCTTCGGATCCACTTGAGGAGCAGCTATGATTGTCGAGGGAGGAGGCCCGCTCTCAGTGGAGTTGGGAGCCAGGCCAGAGTTATCTCAATAATTCTGAGTATTTTCTGACCTGGCGACTTGTTCGGAACGCACTGCCCCTCTATGGCAGATTACGCAGAGATGGCTTAAGACACGTCCCCTTATGTCCGCTCTGTGAGGACAATGAAGAAGAAACGGCCGAGCATGCCTTCTTCACTTGCAGCAATCTTCGTCCCCTCTGGGAACATGTCAGAGAGGTAACGGTTCGCATCGTTGTCAAGCAGCCGATGGTCATTGATGTAGCATTCCTCATGAACAACGTAGCACCGCCGTGGTCTAGGGAGAAACGAATGGTGTTTCTAGTAATCCTAGCCATAGTAAGACAAGTGACATGGGTTACGTGTCTTAAGGATGTTCATGGGGTTGGATCCGTTTCAGATCAGGATCTGGTTGTTTACTTTAAGCAACAGCTTAAAGTGAACATCAGATGTGATTGGAAACGATTACATCGTATGGAGTACAATAGGAGATGGGTGCATGACACTAGTTTATGCATTCAATGAGGCCCCAGGTTCGAGTTCGAGTTACCTCCTTAAGCATGACACAGACGGTCCTGAGTTCTATGGAACCCAGCCCAGTAAAGTTTTTTTGAATAGCATAATGACTTTTAGCTAGTAGGAATTAACGTTTTCCTAGCTCTATTTTGTTTTTGCCGGAACTAGAGAGCTTCCAAAGATGGCCACTCCACTTATTTAGTTTGTCCCTGGCCGATGAAACCCTTGGAATTATTTTCTTGGAATTATCCAAATCTCGGATTTTAATCCCAATCAATTTTTTTTGGTAATCCCAGTTCTGTGTCCCATGCCTAGTGATGCATGTGTCCCAAAAAGAATTTATGGCAAAACTCGATAACACCTCGTTTCTGAGACCAGCAAAAATCAGTCTGGTGAAACTGAAGAAATGTTGTTTGCTAGATTTAAAATTGGCACAAAAAAGATATAATCTAAAGTTGTTTGTAGGGTGCTCCTCAGGGGTATGCCTCATCAGAGGAAGAGGGCCAAATGGAAAGACCCAAGCTAAGAAGGGCGATCAGTAGAATGGCAACCGAGGTGTGGTCAGCTCTGGACAGCTCTCCAATTTCTACTGACCAGAAAACCCAAGTCAAATCAAGCGTAGAGCCCCTGGGAACTTCACGCAATCGGACAGGATGGGGACCCCAAGCCCAAAAATCTCTCGAAAAATATTAGAGGCTCTTCAGGAACAAATACTAGCCATACACCTAAGGGAGCACCATCACTAATCTCGGATACCCTGGAGAGTCTCATGGCAAAAATTGTTTCGTTAGTCACAACAGGCACAAAAACAAAAGAGCTGACACAAAATGTTCGATATGCTGGGAGAACTAGGAATCCCAGACACATTATAAGGAAATCTTATGCCGTGTTGGATATCCTGCTCCCGAATCAACAGGAAGCAGAAGGAGTGACCAATGGCGACATGACTGAGAGAGGAATTAAGATAAAACCAGAATATCTGAATACAAGGAGGACAACCATCACAATTCTTGGCATCCCATGCTGCATTAGCTCCGAGCATATCAGAGCAATAGTGTCGCAGTATGGTGACGTTGAGACGGTCCTACCAATCCGTGGTCCCAGAAATATACAGACCGGTGAATACAAATTACAAATGAAGTTAAGCCATGAAGGTTTTCTGGAAATTCCAGCCCAACTCCAATGTGAGACATGGCCAATGTCGATAATAGTTGAGAGAAGAAAGCCTTATTATTGGTACTGCCAAAGGCCTGGGCATATGTCCAAAAAGCAAAGACCAAGGTAGTAGGGTAAAAGCAGTTTTGAGAATGCTGGAGGCAGGCGATCCCAGGAATAAAATTAATAGACGAGAAGCACCCGTCATTATTAAAATTGGCAGCTAATGCCCGGGGAGGCTCCCTGTTTATGTTCAACTCTCTTTCTATAGGGCACTAAAATTGACTTTCCTCCTGGACGTGGGAGGCCTGGCAAAAGACGGATGTATTTCGTCCGAACTGCTGAAAGTGTTTTCAGCATATGGCAATACTCGTAGTCGTTGGGTCTCTTTGCTAGTGAAACACACCCTGTCTGCGGCGGTGAGCATTGTTCATACGGATGTGGTAGGCTGGCTGGTCATAGCCGATGTTGTTGAAAACACTAAGTTTCGGATCATTGAGGTTTATGCACCCAACATAGCTTGCGAAAGGGTTTCCTTTTTTTGACGGTTGGACGTGTTTCTCTGTGGTGCAGAGTGAGTAGATTTAATGGGGGATTGGAATGCCGTCTTTGACCCCAAGATAGATAAGATTGGGGGAAATAGAAGGTCGGATGGGTGTGAAAGCAGTCTGTCTGACCTGATTGCCTCATGCGATCTGGTCGACAGATTTTGTGTGGATCCCACAGAACGGGAGATGTGGACGTGGGATGCGTGCGCGGCCTTCTTTCCAAGTACCTACTTGGACAGAATGTTAGTTAGAAGGGGTGACGTAGATTTCATATCTTGTCCCACGTTCACTTGGTTAGGTCATTTGGACCATAAATTGGTTATGGCCCGGTTGAGTTTAAGTGATAGGCCTAGCTTAGCTGGGTACTGGAAGATGAATGCCTCCTTCTGGAGATACGCGACTTCCGGGAACAACTAACATTACTACTTCAGCAGGGTTGAGTGAGGGTGGTTATCGGTAGTAGGTACTGGGTTAACACTAAGGCTCAGGTTAGACACTTTTGTGTCTGCTATAGCCAGTGCTTCGCTCTGGATAGGGCTAGGACGAAAAAGCATGTAGAGGATAAGCTGACCCGGGTGGTGGCTGGGGGGAATCCTCTAAAGATATCACTACTTAAGGGGGACCTCTATCGCTTGGCTATCGAGCGATATGATGGTCAAGTAGTTCGAGATAGGTTTAAGAAAGTCTCTAACGAAGCTGTGAACTTTGACGCTGTTGAGCGTAAGGCTGCTTTATATCGTGGTTTGGATGGGTACTGTTGATTGTGAGTTATTCCCCTTTATCAGTTTTGAGTGATGTCCCTTTATACCCGGAAGTATAAGAAACTGACTTTAAAGAAAGGAGGATTCTTCAGTCTTGGAGTACTTCATTGATGAACCAGACCAACGTGGAGAGCTTTTACAAATGGTAGCAGAAGCGTAAACCAGTGTGTTATATTTAATATTGTTTTGTGTTCTACACATTGCCACATATACTGTGTTAGAAAAAAAAGATGACAAATCAAGCTTTAAGATTGGCACTAGCTATGTGGAATGGATGAATGATTTAACAATATGGCAAATGTATACGGACCTAAATAAATGCAAGCAAGAGCCAGCAGCATTTCTCAGTTTAACTGGAAGAGCAAGAGATTGTGTGAGGGGTTTACAACCTCAAGATATAAGTCAGGAAAACAGTGTCCAGAAAATAACAAACAAACTGGACACATTGTTTTTAAAAGATGAGAAAACCCGGGCTTATCTAGCCTTTAAGGAATTTTATGACTACAGGCGTCCTTCCGGTGTAAGTATTACTGACTTTTTGATACAATTTGAATACCTCTATCACAAACTGGATAATGTTAAAGTGGAACTGCCGGAAGGCTTGCATGCTTTTTTTTTATTATTAACTGCAGCAAATGTCTGACGAAAACGATCGACTGACTTGTGCTATGTGTGGGTTTATGACGTATTATGATATGAAATGTATGATACAAAACATTTTTGGAGTTCCTGTCGCAATGAATGGCCAGATGCGAGCACCAGATGTAAAATTTGAACCGGATTTTGTAACTAAAACAAGAATACATTTCAAACAAGAGGTTGGCGTGGACGAGTAAATTATAGACGTGGTCGGAAAACAGAACTTATCAATCCAGTATAGATTTAAATTCAATAGGCAAGAATGGAAAAAATATGAGATGCTTTAATTGTGACTCTACTAAACACTTTTCAAAAGATTGTAGACATCATCAGAAAACTATAAAAAACATACAAGAGATTCACATAAATCTATTTAACACAGAACTCCATGCCTTTGGGTTGGTTAAGGAGTATTTTGGAAAGTGCATATTAGATAGTTCATGCACGAAAACTGTCACCGGAAAAACTTGGCTGGACGTTTTTATTGATGCTCTTTCTGATCAAGACAAATATTTAGTTGAATATTCTTTTACCTTGTACCTGACCTCTCGGTCGAAGTTCGGCATAGGCCGAAGGGTGAATTTTTGTTCTTAGTCGAATGCCGAGCAGCGTTTAGAGTGCTGCCGAGGCCAGTGACCTTGCCCAGTCTAGGAAGAGACTATATCTGGATTTAGTGGAGGGTACCGCGTCGGATCCACTTGGGGAGCGGCTGGGATAGTGAGAGGAAGAGGCCCACTCTCAGTGGAGTTGGGCGCCAGGCTAGAGTTATCTAAACAATTCTGAGTATTCTATGACCTGGCAACTTGTCCGATACGCACTGCCCCCTATGGCAGATTACGCAAAGACAGCATAAGGAACGTCTCTTTATGCCCGCACTGCGGGGACAATGAAGAAGAAACGGCCGAGCACGCCTTCTTCACTTGCAGTAAAGTCCGATGTCTTTGGGAGTATGTTGGAGAGGTAACGGCTCGCATTGACGCTGAGCAGCTGATGGTCCTTGATGTAGCATACGTCATCAATGACGTAGCCCCACCTTGGTCTAGGGAGAAAAGGATTTTTTTCTAGTGATCCTAGCCATAGCGAGACTAGTGACGTGGGTTACATGACTTGAGGTTTATGGGGTTGAATCTGTTTCGGATTGGGATCTAGTTGTTTACTTTAGGCATCAACTTAAAGTAAAGATCAGATGTGATTGGAAAAGATTACATTGCATGGAGTTCAATAGAAGGTGAGTGCATGATACTAGTTTGTGCATCAGTCAAGGCGCCAAGTTTGAGTTTGGAGGCATGGTACACGTGATCCTGGGTTCTACAGAATCCACTCCAATGATATTTTTTGAAAAACCTTAATGGCTCTTAGCTAGTAGGGATAAACTTTGTCCTAGCTTAATTTTTTTGGGGGGGGGGGGGGATAAGAGAGCTTTCAAAGATGTCTACTCCACAGATTTATTTTGTCCCCGGCCGACGAACCCTTGGTAACATTATCTAGGAAGACGCCATTCACTCCCGGAACCTAATCCTGATCAATTTATTTTCCAGATATCTTACTTAGCTCCCACTCCCATTTAGAAACAAACCTGCTTGTTTTCGGTTTGTGCCGGAAAACTGTGGGCGTTCTGCACTTGGCAGAGGGTAGGGAGGGTCTTACTAACCACCCCATTAACATTTTATTCGGTTTAGTTATTTTTCTTTTATTTTGTTGTCCCACTCCCCTGTTTTTTCATGTTTTCATACATACATCTTTGGGGATCTTTTAAGTAAGGTTATGCCATAGAGCGAATGAGGTATTTTAGTGATAGTGTCTAGTTTAGGGTAAATATTGCATGTCTTTTTTGCCAAAATTGTCGTTTTTTGTAAAAGAAAATGTTTTTGTTTTTGTCAAAATAAAAAATGTCAAAAAAGATCCCCGACCCCCACCTCTCCCACATACATAAGGTTACTACATTACGAAGACTAATTTTTATTCGCTGTAAATAAATGTTTCGGAGTAATGTGGTGGCGTAAATACTTAAATGGTGATCACCTAAAGATCGTTTCTCACAAGTCAAGCAAGTGTCTAGCTACCAGACCACTGTGTCGGGATCAAAGCTAGTTTTTCTTAACAGAGCAGACGCTTTTGGTGCTTTTTGTTTCTTCTAACCACTTTTTGGGTTTTTTTTTTTTTGTTTATCACACCTCTTGGGCAATTAATTTTTTTTTTTTTCTGGTAAGATCTGACCGTCTGTGCTTGACTTAAGCAGCTGGCAGGTTTCGGGGAGATCCACGAACCCATAAAACAGTGAAAGTCTCCTCATTTCCGAATCGGTGGGTCACAACCAGGCGGTCGGATGGAATTCAATCAGGCTTTTGAGAAGAGAGTTGTTGCACTCGGTAACAACTTAGGGAGGTGTGCCCACAAAGGGCACCTCAGTTGTATTGGGGGGTGTTGCACCGAGCAGCACTCCAGTTCAGTCGGTTCCAGAGTCGGGGCAGCACATCCGAGTGCACCGCAGGAGATGTGGCTAAGGAGGGCACCTCAGTCGTGTTAGGGTGGGGGTGTCGCATCGAGTGGCACTCCAGTTCAGTCGGTTCCTGCATCAGGGGCAGCACACTAGTGCACCTGGTTAGTTTAGTTGCTAGAGTTGTCACAGCCCGGTTCTGTTTCCCATGCCTAGTGATGCATCAGACCTAGGTTTCTCTCCAAGTGTCCCGACAGTAATCGTGTCCCAAAAAGAATTTATGGCAAAACTCAATGACACCCCGTTTCTGAGACCAGCAAAAATTAGTTCGGCAAAACTGAAGAAATGTTGTTTGCTAGATTTAAAATTGGCACAAAAAAGATATAATCTAAAGCTGTTTGTAGGGTGCTCCTGGGGGGGGGGCGGGTCTGACTCATCAGAGGAAGAGGGCCAAATGGAAAGATCCATGCTAAGAAGGGCGATCAGTAGAAAAGCAACCGAGGCATGGTCAGCTTTGGACAGCTCTCCAATTCCCACTGGCCAGAAAACCCAAGTCAAACCAAGTATAGAAACCCCGGGAACTTCACGCAATGGGACAGGATGGTGACCCCAACCCGAAAAGTTCTGGAAGATGTTTTTTAGGGACTAATACCAGCTATATACTCAAGGGAGCACGATCAAGCTAATCCTGGGTACCCTGGAGAGTCTCATGACAAGAATTGTTTCGTTAGTCATAACAGACGCTAGAGCAAAAGGGCTTACTGATGTTCCCAATAACAACATTTTAGACATGCTGAGAGAACTGGGAATCCCAGCCACATATATTATAAGAAAATCTTATGCCATGTGGGATAACCTGCTCCCGACTCAATAGGAAGCTGAAAAAGTGTCGAGAAGCGACATGACCTGGAGAGGCATCAAGATAAAACCCAAATATACGAATAGAAGGAGGATGACCGTCACAAAATTTCCGGCGTCCCATACTGCATTAGCTCTGAGCATATAGGAGCAATAATGTTGCAGTATGGTGACGTTGAGACGGTCCTTCCCATTCATGGCCCCAGAAGTATACAGATCGGTGAATACAGATTATAAATGAGGTTAAGCCATGAGGGTTTTGTTGGAAATTCCAGCCCAACTCCAATGTGAGACATGGCCAATGTCGATAATAGTTGAGGGAAAAAGGCCATATTGTTGGTACTGCCAAAAGCCTGGACCTATCTCCAAAGAGTGCCGAAAAATAAGCCAAGAAAATCCAATGGCGGCGGTGACTTCAATGGAAAAAAAGAGCGACAACACTAGCGACAGGGACCCCAGCACCAGAAAAAGCTCCACCAGAAACGCTGAGGGAACCACAAGTGCCCACACCAGTACCAACCGAAGATCCCTGAAGTTGGAGTACGGTGGTGGCCAAAAAAGGGAAGAAAGTCGACCCCAAGCCCCAACTTGGCAGCAACAGTTAAAATGCCATCAATAAAAAGAAAACTTCCGACCCAGTCCTCAGAATCCCAGGGTGAGACTAAGAATGACGAGAACGGGATGGCTGTGTAAGGGGTAGAGACACAAAAAACGAAAGGGTCAAAAGACAGCTAGACTAAAAAGATCAAGGAAGCAGAAGAAAATGAAGCCAAAAATGTCTTTAAACGTACAGAAATTGCTTCCTCTGCGGATCAACAAAATACCCCCCCCCTTTTCAATAACCCCTCGGAGAGTCTGATAACCATACAGATTACGGAGAAGCCGGTAACCAATACGAAGCTGATGTCAACAGAGCCGGAAAAAACTGTGGCAAACAAACCGGAAAAAAAATGGAAAATGGTGGCAGAGAAGCCGGCAGAAGCAAGTACCAGCAAACCACATCCCCAGGTCGAGGTATTTAGCTAGTTTAAGGTGATTAAAGTTTTTTGTCATTGTTCATCTTATTGAATAAAAAATGTTTTTGTTTGTAGTTGAAATAAAAAAATTGTTTTGTCAAATAAAAAATGTTTGAATAAAAAATGTCACAATGACCCCCGACACCCACCTCTCCCCGATACATAACGGATGTAATGCCTAAGGCTAAAAGAGATTGTAAGATTCATTTCTTAAATAAATGCTTCTGCATAAATAAAAAGATCAGAGTAGTATCTGTTCGCAGTACTTACTTTTTTCTGCTGTCCTAAGCCAAGTGAGTGCCTAGCTATACGGCCATTAGTGCCGTATCTAAAGCCATTTTCTTCCCTGACCAGCCCACTTTTTGGAGCTTTTGTCTCTTCTACCCCTCGTCAGATTTTTCTTTTTTGTCGCCCCTCTTAGACCATTAATTTTTTAATTTTTCATTTAGGATCTGACTGTTTGTGGTCGACTTAAGCAGCTACCAGGTTTTAGGAAGACTTACGTATATGACTACGGTGATGGTCTCCTTGATTCCGAATCGGTGGGTCGCATACAGGCGGTTCGATGGAACCCAATCCGGTTTCGGAGAAAGGGAGTTGTTGCACTCAGCAACAACTCAGGAGGTGTGGCCACGAAGGGCTTCTCAGTTCTTTTGGGGGTGGGGTGGGGGTCACACCAAGTGGCACTTCAGTTCCGTCTGTTCACATGTTGGATGGCAGCACACCAAGTGCATCCCAGGAGGTGTGACCAGGACGGGCACATCGGTTACGTTGGAGAATGGCATACCCAAATGCGTCCCAGGTCAGAGTCACGTGTTGGGGGGTAGCACACCTTAGTGCGCCCTGGTTCGTTCGGATGCAGTTGCGGGGGGTTGTCACAGCCGGTGGCGTCCCAGTTCCATGTCCCGTTGTCACGCCTAGTGGTGCTTCAGCTCTAAGTTTCAGGGACTTTGATTATCCTATCCCTTCCAGTGTCCCTTGAGTAATTGTGTCCCCAGGAGGAATTTTTAGCTGAACTGGAAAATACTCCGTTCCATAGATCAGCCAGCAACAGTCCAGCAAAACTGAGACAGTACAGTTTTTTGGGGATTTAAAAATAGCTTAAAAGAACTACAATCCAAAGTTTTTTTCTAGGGTGCTCCATGAGAGGGTCTGACTCATCAAAGGAAGAGGGCCGAAAGGAAAAGCAGATAAAACCTAAGCTAAGAAGGGGAGACATTAAAAAGACAACAGAGGCGTGGCCAGCTCTAGACAGCTCTCCAAATCTGGCTGGCCAGAAAACCCAAGCCAAGTACAGAAACCCCAGGAAGTTCACAGAATGGGGACCCCAGGCCCAAAGGACTCTGGACAAATACAAGCAGCTCTTCAGGGAGAAGTACCAGTCATTTACCCAAGGGAGCACAATTAAGCTAATCCCGAGTACCCTGGAAAGTCTGAAGAAAGCAACGACAGACACCAGAGCAAAAAGGCTGCTTGGGGTCCCCACGGACAAGATGTTTGAGATGCTGGAAGATTTAAAAATCCCAGCCATATATATAATCTGCAAGTCATATGCTATGTGGGATATCCTGCTCCAGACTCAGCAGGAAGCCGAGAAAGTTGCGAGAGGCAACATAACTTGGAAAGGGTGGTGGATAAAACCAGAATATCTAGACAAAAGGTGGACGACCATTACGATTCTTGGCGTACCATGCTGCATTAGCTCCGAGCATATAGGAGCGATACTGTCACACTATGGTGACGTTGAGGCAGTCCTTCCAGTACGCAATCCCCGAAATATACTAACGGGAGAGTATAGACTCAAGATGAGGGTAAGCCATGAGGGTTTTTTGGCGATTCCAGCTCAATTGCAATGCGAGACATGGCCAATGTTCATCATAGTAGAAGGAAGGAGACCATATTGTAGGCTCTGCTAAAAGTCGGTGCATATGGCAAAGGAGTGCCCTAAAAGAAATAGGGTAAATTCCCCGGCAGCTGTGCCTCTAACAACAGAAAAGAGTGCCAATATCAGTGGCAGGGCCCTCATCATGGAAAAAAGCTTCACCAAAAATGCCAGGGGAACCACACGTGCCTAAACTAACGGCAGTAACAACCGAAGCAGATCCCACATGTTGGAGCACTATGGTAGCCAGACAGGGGAAAAAAGTTGACCTCTAGCTCCAACAGGAAAAACGCCAACACTGGCAGTGAAGAAAAAGCTTCCGGCCCACTTATCAGAATTAGAAGAGGAGACCAAGAACGAGGAAGAGGAGATGGCTTTGGAAGGGGTCGAGGTGCAAAAGCCAAAAGAAATGAAAGACAATAAGGCAAAGAGAGCAGAAGAGAATGAAGTAATGGAAAACACTGAAAGCACTGAAATTACTCAACCTGAAAAACCCCAATCTCCACCACCCAAGGAGGTGGTTGAACAAAATACCCCCTTGGATAATCTGATAACCGTAGTTGTTATAGTACATACGGAGCCGGTAGAAACAGTGGCAAAGGAGCCGGAAGAAGCTCATACCAGTAAACCAACACCCCCTTCTCCACCTGTTAGACAGGAAAGGACAAGAAAGTTTTTTTTCTCCGGGGAGAGGATCTGTAAGGCAGATGCCTCTCAGGTCCAAACGGATTTAAACAGAAGGATGGGGAAATATGTCAAACAGCTAAAAGCCTTTAACAATGTTCAGGGGAAGCAAATAAAAAAAACCCAAAACTTCCGAGATGCACCCATGATTACTTCCTTTGTATGTCAAAACAAAGGTAGTAGGGTAAAAGCCCTGTGGAGAATTATGGAGGTGGGCAAGGGGGCTATCTCGGGAATGAGATTAATAGACAGGGAGCACTCGTCATTACTAAAACTAGCGGTGAAATGTCCGGGGAGAGTCCCTATTTATGTTCACCCTTCTTTCTATCGGGCATTGAAATTGACTTTTCCCCTTGACCTGGCAAGAGACGGACGGATTTTGTTCGAACTGCTAACTGGCAGTCTCGGTCAGGCCTTCGATTAATCATTTGTTATAAGTTTATCTTTTTTTATATTTTCATTTGTACCATATTTTTTCAGATAAATGGTGAAGGCAGCATGAGTGAAATTTTGATAACATCGTAAGCTGTCCTCTGGGGTTAGTTGGAATGCAGCTGTGTCAGATGTGTCATGTCATATGGTAGCGAATGCTGAACCTTCACCCAGTCTTCTCTTGCCCAACTGAAGCCCAATCACAGATCCATGATTAGATGGCACAGCAATGTGAAATCTGACCAAACCCAATACATTAGGTCAGAGGATTTGCTGAAAGCACTATATTTTCTCAGCATGGTGGTTATCCTAAGGACAAATCAATTATTATAGTCATGTGGAGCGTTCATCTTCCTAGATAAACTGCTGTTCAAGCATGGACGTCTTGACTTGCAGGAAGGTTGACAGGCCAAGGAAAACTTGGAAGCAAATAATTAGACAAAGTGGAATTTGCAGACAGTTGACCCACTGGACCATAAGGACTGGAGAGTGGGATTGCAAAATATCAAAAAGCATCTAACCCATGGACAAAGGAAAAGTGACGTTAAATGAATAGAGAAAATTACCCGATAACCAAATCAGACATACATTTACACATATACAATTAATACAATACAATAATTAAAGAAATATGCTTTATATAAAGAAAGTTGTTTGTTTTTATCAGATAAAAAGTTCATTAATTTTCAAGAATAAACAAAACAATTCCGTGTTTGTTATATAACAAAAATATAACATAACCAGCGATGTTCACTTTCTCACTCTCTGCTTTGAAAATCTGTTCATGAATCAAACTAGTGGGTAGAAATTAACCTAAATGGCTGGAGGCAGCTTCTTTTTTTTCTCGCTTCTACAGAAAACAGTAGAGATTGCATGTTAATAAGAAAGAAAGAAAAACGTTTTTTTTTCTATGGAAGCACTAAATGGAAATAAAATAAGAGCTTAGCAAAGGTACAAAATAAAACTGTTTTAAAATATTGTGTCACTTCTGGTCAGTAAGCAACACGTGCTAACTACAGTTGTAAGGCAAAAGGAGTGAATTGGGCTGCAACGACATTTGGAAAAATCCCAGTATGTCGGTGTCACTAGGAGTCCATTCAAGTTGACCGATAACTATAAACAGTAGAGAATACTGTAATCTAAACACTCATATGCGGGATGAATAACTGACACCATATCTCCATTATAATACAGGGAATAGTTAATGAAATTTACAATCTTTTCGGCAACCTAATCATATTTAATACAAATAAACTTCAGTCTGTGTCTGACTTGTCAACCAAGTTTCAGTGTCCGACAGTCTTTGTTTTATTGCTGTTCAACAATATGCAGGCCCACTTTGGTGTGATCCTGAGTTGACTTCAGACTCACCGGATGATAAGCAGCACAAATTTTAATCTGTGTAGTTATTTAAAAAATAATGTCTCTCAAAACAATCCCCAGACTATTCCTGAACTGAAGAATGAGACCATCACAGCTCAAATCAGGGCAATGTTAAAAGAGGAGTGTGGCAGAGTTATTGACAATTTTGCACGGCGTATCCAGGTGCGCTTATCATTGAACATCAATAAAACAAAGACTGTTGAACATTCATAACAAACTTGGAGGACAAGTCAGGCATAAACTGAAGTTTACTTGTACCAAATATGGTTGGATTACAGAAAAAATCGTTAATTATATTAACGATTTCATGGGTGGCATTTATTTTTTTTTGGGGGGGGGGGGGGTCACCCTGTACATTAGATACTGGTAAAAAAAAAAGTAAAGTGGTAACCATAGTCGAGGGCGACCCAAAGGTTCCCTTTTAATTTGCTACTACACCAGGATTACTCCACTTACCCTTATAATGCTGAGTGTTTAGCAGGGGGGGGGGGGCATCAGGTACCATTTTTTTTTAGTCTTTGGTATGACTAAACTGAAGATTGAACCTCGATGTTCTGGCCCATTAGCGAACACATTATGCCAAATGGGCCGGTATGTAGCAGTAGCCAATTTCAACTAGCATTGTGAGACCTCAATCCAAATCTACTGACTTGCTTAAAAGAAAGACCAACTGATATGATGTATAAGTTGCTCTGTCAATACATCACAATGCTGGAGACAAATTCCTTTTAAGGAGTTAATGGCTTAATCTATTTTCAATGGAGATTTGGTATCTGTCTGTCTGAAGCCAGAACTATACTTCTACTTCTATTAATATTGTACTATCTTTCAATGCTCAATTTAGGGAGATAGTGTAGTATCTGTTCCGTTGTCATGAGACCATCCTCGCAGGCTAGCAAAAATATGCTAGTAAGGCTAATATCCATTTCTTGCAAACTATTGCAGTCAGCTGAAAGATTTTATTTATCTTCCTCCCACAAGGTAAGATGTGACACAAGGTCGGGAAAGTGGGATTTGAAAAGCCAGCACCCGAGAAGGTGAGCACTCTGGCCTACAAAAAATGCCTGGCAGCCCCGTCGGCATTCCCCGGTAGGGGCGCCTCAGGCAGTAAGCGATAAACTTACTCCTCCCCAAAGAGGGGAGGCAAAGCCTGGGAGGGTGGAACTTCTAGAACTGCACAGGACAAACCCATAGACCGGCGAAATCAAGACCCGAAGGCCAAGACGATACCGGTCTATAGGGTGTAGTATCCATCAGAACAGATACTACACTTTGATCTTGGCCAAAAGTCAGCTGAAAGATATCAACATATAAACAGAGCTTTTGAGCTTGGTCACTCAGCTTATCTATGTATAAGGGATCATCATTCTTAAATCATTCTTCTTCCATTATGCTTGGAATTTTGTTGTCAACCATGACATGACGATTTGCATCACATGAAGATTTCCACAACGCCAATACTGCAATTAACAAAACAGCTGACAACTGCAATATATATTCATCATCATTCGTTCAACATCAGTCTTACATGCTGCCATGCATTGGATGGCTTTAAGAAATTGACTTCCAAACTAACCTATCTCTAGCTAGGTCTTTATTTATCCCTCTTTCTCTCAAGTCCATTTTTATTACTTCCTCTCATGTTTTCCTTGGTCTTTCTCTGTGAACTCAACATGCTACCTTAACTGTTCTACATTTACTAATCCAAGAACGTGGTCATATCATCAAAGTCCCCTGTTCTGCACACATCTCAATATACTGTCCAGATTTAATCTTCCACTGAGGTCATTAAAACTAATCAAGTCTTTAAGACTCAAATTACACATCACTCATATCATCCTCATATAATTTCTCTCCATTCAATGTATGTCTTCAACTCTCCTGGTCAAGTTTCACTTCCATACATCATCACGCTGCGTACACATGTGGTACAGTGCATATCCACAGATAAACAATCCTAATGGCAAATAACATGCTGCTTAATTTACGATCAATATTTGATTTTTTAACTAAACACTTAACATTATAAGGTGAGGTTCAAGAGTAAGTGGAGTAATCCAAGTAAAGGAGTCGTGCCCCTGCCTACATCTGTGTAGTAGCTAATGAAAACGTAGTCTTCAGGTCATCCTCGACTATTTGATCCATTTCTGGTTATGTAACAGTGGTTGAATCGCAAGCCAATGTGATTAAATAATTACTAAATAAAATGGATCGACCATTATTGAGGAGCACCGAAAGACTCGATTTTCATTGGCGACTTATACCGAGATGTAGGGGAGGGTGCCACTCCTTTCCCTGGATTACTCCACTTACCCTTCATCCTCACCTTATAACGTTGAGTGTTTAGCAAGGGGACATCAAGTACCATTTTTTGAGATTTTGGTATGACTTCTTTAAGAATTGACCCCCGGTCTCCTGGTGCATCAACGAATACTCTAACCAGCTGAGATATTAATTAATATTAACTTTAAAATACTGATTTAAGAATTGCTAATAAAATCAGGTTCATTTTTAGTAAATTATCTCCTAAGACGACAGGCGACATTCTTTATAGATTCATAAAGGGAGTATCATTAGAATTTAAAAACAAAATATATATATATATATATATATATATATATATATATATTTGATGAAATCACTCAAAAGGTTGTGTAGCAATCAGTACAAACATGACTATCGAGTAAATGTTTACCAACTTTTGAATCCAAAATCCTTCTTTGAGAATTATAATGATAGTGTTTATCCTGTGTCTATTATGGTTGGTGATCTTACCACTTAAAAGTTTTCAAGATTTTTACATTTCAAGTTGGCAACTTTCTTTCTGTAAACAGAAGGAATTGTTTATTCTCTAAATCTTAGACTCCCCCCCTCCCCACCCACATGTATACGCTCACTTTACTCTAGTCAAAACGATAGTCCAAGATTAATAGACAGATTTGCTTTTGTCTAGGAGCAAAGTGTAGTATCTGTTCTGATACTACACAGCAACTTTTCTGTTCTATCTGTGTTCTTCTGACCGAGGCAATTTTAATTTTTGTCCCGATCCAGAGTGTCTCTTTTTGAGATGCTAGATTTCCCCCACATTTTTTAATATTTTTATTACCCCAAACAAGGCGTGTCGCCACTGAGACATAAGGGGTTACTGTGATTAGGGGCCAGCTTTATAGGGGGCATCCTTAGTGGGGAGTTGTGCAGCAAGATGTTTGTTTACATTACATGTAAATTTCTGTATGTTGTTACAGTCGAGGGAGGGAATTTCAAAGGTAAGCGGTCCGAGGAAAGAAGCTATTAGAGTAGAAAGTTTTCTGGCATCTGGGGACCTTTACAATGAAGGGGTAGGATTTTGCTGCTAGTCTGGTTGATCGGGTGTATTTATGCTACAAACCAACCTCGTGTCTAACTGCCCTTCGTGGGGAGGCAAGTAAATAGGGACAGATTTGAGATGGGTGTTTTTCCTATTCGGAGCTCCCAATCCATTTTAAACACAAAAGTTTTCTTCAATTCTCGACTAAAATACAGTTGCATAAAAGAATCAGTTTTACCCCCTCCTCTTACACGCACATTGTTATCGAATGATTATTTGTTAGAATAATCTTCCGATAACAATATGCGACAATAATAATAACAATGATTTTTTTATATTTATTGGTCTGGTCTCTTTTGAACCCCCTCCCCCAAATGGCGGTGGGGGATGCCGATGAGACCGTGGCATTTTCATAAATTCCTCTGATCATCGAAAAGTGCGGGTTGTGCCACATTTGAACAAATGTGTCGGATGGTTAGTTAATACCAGTGATGATTAATTTTTATAGCTGAAAAGCTAAGTTTTTTTTTGTTTTTTTTTTTTTAAATCAATGGTCTTCAGATTATATTATAAGTCAACTGCTTCAATATCAGAATAACTTCAAAGCAAATTGCAGGATCCACATCTCCATGAGAATGGTTCCGCATTTTGGTTAGTGGCGGGCGGCGTTGTTCTTGGGTAATGAGTGCTGTGTGTAGGAAATTGCAGAGTGAGGTTTGGATTACTCCCTTGCGTGGTCAGGTAGCGCTGAAAGTCCATTGGGGTCGCATTCGACAGAGTTTCTTGCACAGAGTTAGTAATGACTTCCCCTTTTTCTTTATGACTAACTTTGTTGTGTGCAGGAATAGCAGGGTCACCCTGTGTCGAAGTGCTCGTTTCTGGTACAGAGTAGTGAGAGATTCGTTGGATGATTTCATTATATTTATCCTCAAGATCTGCATGGATTCCTGTACCTCCGTGACCTCCAATACCTTTGGAATAAAAACATGGAAACAAATCAGTTCTCTTATTCATTTTTATTAAAGAATTTATAATTATACATATAACTATATTAAATTTTATTTATTTATATGAAGTTTTGTATATAATAGAAAACGTGTGACCTATTGGGTCATGCATTCAGATCAGGTTAGATTAAATCAGACAAAATGAGTTTGCAAAGCCAGTTATAGTTTTAAAAAATGAAGACAAAATAAAAAATTAGTTTTTCTGCTTGCTATATCTCCTTCTCTTTATCTTTTTCTCTCCAGCTATATGTTAAATAGTATTAATAGTTGTGGTGATATTCCCTATTGTTTATAATGGACTATTCCAATCTCCTGTTTTATAGTTAGCTTTACTACCTTTGACTGTTAATAAACAGAGAGAGGGAGGGAGGGAGAGAGAGAAAGAGACGGAAGCGAAAGTGATACATACTGTATAAAATAAGAGTGGGGAAGAGGTGGGGTCAAGTCAATGAGAGAGGGTGAGAGTAATTTACAGAAATTTAGTAAGAGATGAGCGACTTGGCAAGTTAATTGCAAATTCTGGCTAATTAAAACAATTAAAACGAATTTTTTAAAAAACATACTGAAAAACAGATACTATAATGTTAAGAGATACTTTCCCTTGAACAATATGAGCATAAATTGAAAAACATGCAAAATGAAAAAAAATCATATATATATATATATATATATATATATATATATATATAACTCAATGTCTGTGTGTAAAAAAAAAAAAGGTTAGAGAATCTACATAAAATCTAAAAGTGTATTATGTAAAATTAACCGGGGAAGATAATGGAAATATTCCCGAATCTCTAAGTGCATCTCTAAGGCCCTCTTATGAGGCAGATCTCGTCAGGTGTGTGTGTGTGTGCGCGTGGGGGTTGGTTCAGCCATAATTTGGAAGGAAAACACTAATTTCAATGTATTCCTTCCAATCAGCATTTTCTTTCAAAATAATTAAACGTTAAGGAGTGGGGGGTAAACTCGGAAGGGTGGTTTCAGTAGTGCTCTGGAAGCATCCTTAATTTTACTTAACAATAAATGTAAGATTACAGTTTTACATTTGGTAAGTGGTATATATTAATCCAAAAGTGCTCAACATCCTAGATAGAGCAGGTGTGTTTAAACACAGCATTGCCTGGGAGAAAGTTCAATAGTTTACCAATCATATACATATTATTGACGCGTGCATAGATTCTTTTCAAAATGTATTACTTAATATAACTCAAAATTTGATGTAGCGCCATTCTTTTCTATTGAATATTTTGCATCTAACTTATTTTTAATTTTTGGCAGAGCAGGTGTGAGTTTGCATAGGCACACCCTCTAAATGGCAAAATTTATAACAAAAAAAACAATGTGCCATGTTACCGTGTTGCCTAGAATATATATTAAAAATTCATAATGATCTGTTCATTAGTTTAGGAGATTACCCAGTAAAATATATATAATATATATATATATATACCAGAAAATATATGCTCCCTTAGGTCGCATACTTTTACTAGACTGGGATGATGAAATCATGATGAACGAACTACATACACTGAACCCCAAAGGAGGAGGTAGTAACGAACATATACTACACTAATCCTCAAAAGAGGCGGTAATTTCTGGTAGGATGGTATCATGACAACAGTACAGGTACAACAATACCCTATTCCAAAATAGAGGAGGTAATACTTGGGAGGATCTCCCCATAAAAGCAGAAGGTAATGCCTGTGGGTATAGTATCATGGCAACAGAAAAGATACACTACCACCTGCTCCCCCCCCCCCCCAAATAAGTTAGTCCCTGGGAAGATGGTCGCATGAAAAAAGAACAGATACTACATTAACCCTCCCTCACAGGAGGATGTAAAACCTGGGAGGATTAAAAAAGGAGGACGGTCCTATGACAACAGAACCGATACTACACTAACCTGTCCTTATTAAAAGATAATACAATAATAGATTAAATCAGTTTTTTGGGGTCGGGAAGGAGGGGGGGCATTCATTTATAAATGCCGAGTCATAAACACATATATTTATAGTTTCTTAGTCCTTTCCCTTAGATCCCACTCCCGTTTTAATTCAATTAATTTCTGTAAATAAATGTATTTATGAAAAAAATTTATTTTCAACAATTTGAAGATATTTTTAGTAGGATGCCCCCCCCCCCCGAGTAAATGTGGTATAGTGGTGACTGAGATGATTCTAGTTAAGAGTAAGATTTTTATAACCGTTGATCAAGGATGACCAACGACCTCCTTTTCCCACACTTTTGATCGCCTTGTGCCTAACTCGTTCGTAATTAAATTTTTTATATTTTGCATAAATAAATAATTCAAAGTGTAATATCTGTTTTCAGCATCTCATTTACTCTTGCTTCAAACAATAATAAAAAAAACAACATAATAATATGTCGTCGTTAACAGAGAGAAAAGGAGAGAGGGAGGGAAAGAGATAACCAAAGAGAGAGATGAGATCAGCTTATTTTCCTAAGTAAAACTTATCTCGCATTTAAAAAAAAAAATTTTTTTTAACTTTACTCGGGTATTTCTTCTTTTAGTAAGATGTAACTCGCGTATTTGTTTATTTTTGTTGTTTTTTGTCGTTGGGGGTGTTTTTCTTGGGGGGGTTATAAGTTTCACTTCGATTAGTTGTTTCCGGTTTGTACAGTAAGATTTACCTCGCGGGTGACAACAGTAGGAAATCAATTGTTATTGATAAAAATAAATTACTATTCCCCCCCCCCCCCCCCCCGTGCAATACCGGGTAGTCCTACTAGTTTAAAATTTAACTTTTCAAACACGAAACGTTAACATTTTGGTAATTTCGAAACATTTATTTACCTTTTAAATGTGACCTAAAGAAAAGAAAAAAAAAAGAAACAAATTTGTCTTTTCACTGGCAATTGACAAAAATCAAGTCGGTTGCTTTTTCTTGAGAGCGACCGATGTTTGAAACATTTGAACGACGTTAGAAAACGTTTGAAGACAAATGCTAAATATTTGTCCAGAAAATAAAACAATATTGTGAAACAGAACATTTGTTATATTAAAATTTAAAAAATCATTGACTTAAAAAACAATACCAAATAATAGTTAATTAATAGCAGCATTAGACCCAAAGATAATCGAAAATGTAGGTTTCAAACAACGGCCATTTTGAAATCCAATATGGCGGCTCATTGGTACAAAATATGCGATGCAAATTGTTACTATTATATTCCTTGGCCTCCAAAACATACATTTAGACACCAGAATCGGGGCAAGTTTAGGTGATCGCACCCCCTGAATGGTCAAATTACAAAAATAAATGCACCTATATTACCGTGTTGCTGAGAATATATATTCCAAAATTCATAATGATCAGTTCATTAGTTTAGAAGATTACCCTGTACACACACACATAACTAGCAAAATCTACCCGCCCTCCGGGCAGTAATTAATTGAAAGAGGGTATAGTTAACTAATATATTTGTAACACTAACCCTAAGTCCGACTGGCATGTAATCACCTAAAAGAGTGCCCCCCCCCCCCCGAAAAAAATTACGCACAATTTACGTTAAATATATATGAAACTGATCCATCACTCTAAATACTAAAGTATGTTTTCCTTCCTTCCATTTTCCATGGTGTTCACACGTAATCGTCTAAAAAAGCAGAGTATATTTATTTGAGAGGGGGGGGGGAGCGGAATGCGTTAATCTGCAAATTTACCCATATTTTATTTTTTAAATCTTATATTTTTTAACTGTACGTCCCCTTTTTATTTTAATTTTAAACAATTGAGTTTAGTTGATATTTTTTGCGTGAAAATTAAATAAATAGCTTCTTTAAAATTATCTAAATAATTAAATACCTTATTTTTCATGTATAAATAAAAAATATTAAAAGTTTTGGTATTATTGTAGATTAACAGAATCATATGGTTTAAACTTAGCTCAGGCTGTTAATCTACAAATTTATCAAAGTTTGATGTTAAAATTATTGAAGTCTCTTAGTAAAAACATTTTAACTATACCCATCCCCAATTAATTGGTGTTTTGATATAAATATAGTTTGAATAAATGGGGGGAAAAAATGGCGCATTTGTTCAATTAGAAGACAGAAAAGAGTTTTTTAAAAATATGAATCTATTTTTTTCTTTTTTCTTTATAATATAATATTCAATAGTCGTCGTTGAAAACAACAAATTTAGTTTTAAAGATAAAGTATATATCTAAAGAAAAACTTTGTTAGTTATTGCGTTCAATGCGGAGTGTAATTTTTAAAAAATAAGTTATTCCAGGTAATCTAAGTTGTTGGTTTGTGTAAACATACGCATTCTTAAACTTGACTAGAAGTTATCCGAATTTCAAAATAATCATTTTGAACGTTAAATGTTTTTCATAAAATCGTTGGAATTAATATTACTACTACTATCTAATATATAAAGTAGAGACGTTTTTTCCTCTGTACCTTCTCGGAGTATAGGAAAATAACCACATAGATCACAGGCTACTAAACTCACCGCTATACTACACTTATTCACTCGAGCGTGTTTCAGTAAAGTTGTTATTATTTTTTCCAACCTAACACTAAATATTATATTTGGCCCACCATCAACGTCTCTCCGAAAAACCAACTCCATATAGGTGGTAGCAAAAACTTTTCCCCCTAACAATTGTGTACTGTTACTACACTCATCGGCACCGGGTACTAATAAACACAGTTTACTTTTCACAAAACAGTCCGTCCTTATTTATTATTTGCCTGGTATTAATTTACTACATAATATAAAGCAATACGCAAACAAATAATGACCGCTCCCATTGAATCCGATGATATTCCGCGAATATCAGATTACGTTTTTCCTATTTCTAACTATGATTTCCACATTTACATTCATTCCGGAATTAAGAGAATGACATTAACGAACACAGTACCTGCAACATTTATTCTTCAAACATGACGGCTAAAATTCCTTCATTAAATCGACTTCCTACGTAATTCAATAGCCGCCAAGATACTGTTAGACCCCGACACATTTATATTTTCAAAATCATATACCTTTAACCCTTCTCAAATAAATGACCTAAAGCGTGTCATTGTTGAACTTTATTTTTCGTCTCCAGAAGCTGCCAGTAAACAAGCTTAGCTTAACTGGCCTATTTTCCCATGTCTATTTCAAGTTGTAACTGTGGCGCAGTGGTTAAGAAGGGAGGTTTCATTTTCCACATTATCGGCGTTCCATCCCATTATGCTTTCTTTTTCTTTTCTTTTCTTTTTTTAATTTAAAACATTCACCAACACGGTAGAGGGGGGGGGCAGAAGAACAATAGGCGGTTTCTTTTTTATCCAATAGGTAGTACTTTCTCCCGTGCAACGCCGGGCGACGGGTTCCGCTAGTTAATAATAAAATTAATATTAACAAAACTTTTGAATATATATAAGAAAACTGTAAAAACGAAAATAGAAATTAATTGTTCAGAATATTAATTTATTAGGTGTTTATAAAATTATTATGCTAATAAAGCATCGGGATGAATGTGTTTACGAAGTGTTCTGTTGGCTATATATAATGATTTGAAAATACTTCAATGTATAATTGAATTAAATAAGCGTAACGTGTTTTGATATAAACATAGTTTGGATTAATCAAAAAAACATTTCGCATTTATTCATTTAGATTACTTATAAATAATATTTTCAAATTAACCCATATACACATGTGTTTCATGCCAAACCTGCAGTCATCAGTATGGGGAGGAGAATCTCTGCCGGTCACACGGTTCGAACCCGAATACGAAAGTCATATTTGACATAGTAGTCAGAGCATGTACCGATATACCCACAATGCATTATCTGTAAGTGGAGAGTGAATTAACATCTAAATGGCAAATTCGGCAGCCATCTAACAAGCCATAAACAGCACCCAATAGGTGTGGCCCAGAGTATCACATTACGCTATAAATAACGGCTTGTTATTAATTTACTTAAAGTGCTCAATCTAGCTTTGAATAATTATTTATAAATAAACATACCTAACATAGATATGAAATAATATTTTATTTTATGGATGATTTTATGCAGACTGGCCTGTTAAAAAAGATGTTAACTTTCGACAAACAATTACAAACAAGAATTAATAAATTGGTGATTTGACAGATATATAATTTCAAATAAGAACAAATAATATGTGGCAAAAATGTATAGAGATTAACAAGTATAGAAATCAATAGCTTGACGGAAGATGATTGCATTTGTGTAGAAACTCAACATACTTGCATGTTATTATATACTAGCTGACCTGTGTCCCGGCGTTGCTCGAGAAAGTACATTAACTAAAAAAATTCCATGCCCAATTATATTGTGGGGTGGGGTTAAACTACGATAGGTGTGATAGTAAAAAAATACCAATTATTTGCTGCTTATGATTATCCGGCGTGAACACAGACCCTACAATGTTAATGTAAAAATGCAACCAGAAAAGTATAGCCTTGGAGCATCAAGATTTCGGAGTAACATAATTGGACATCAGCTTAATTTCATCAAGCAGTTGTTGATTGATGACATGTACCATGGCATTTTTGGGAGCTAGAATTGCTCTCTTCATTTACTACTAAGTTCAGTGAATTATGAAACAATTGATGCAATACCTGGAGTAATAACAATCTGGCCACGGTTGATTGCTGCAAGCTTGCCATCTATTTTTTTTATAAGTAGAGAGACAAACTCACCAGCCATTAGGTCACTATTGAGATGCGCATGTTTGTAGATAATGTTACAGTCTAATTTACTTCCACAAATATGACAATTTAATGCAAACATTGAGCTTGTCAGCGGGACCTCCACATGGAACATTAGGAAATGTTTGTCGGAATTGCTTTTTTTGTGTGCATCCCAAAGTCGTTTTGGATGAGATACTGCACATGTAGTCAACATGATGGCAAACAAATGTCTCAAATTACCTGCAGCGTTAGATATAGATAAGACTCCTAACTCCAAATTTAATTTTTATTAGTGTGTAATCATTTATATCAGCTTAGTTAAAGAGAATATTGTTCCTTGAATGTGGAAAGAGGCAAACGGTATTTATCAGTAAACTCCCACCCATTATATTTTATGTCGGATGTTTTTTTTAAAATTAGTAACACATAAGAAAAACAAACAGCTTTTTGTAATTGCTCTCTCTATTTACTACAAAGTTGAATTGCTCTCTCTATTTACTACAAAGTTGAATTGCTCTCTCTATTTACTACAAAGTTGAATTGCTCTCTCTATTTACTACAAAGTTGAATTGCTCTCTCTATTTACTACAAAGTTGAATTGCTCTCTCTATTTACTACAAAGTTGAATTGCTCTCTCTATTTACTACAAAGTTCTGTGAGTGATGAAACAATTAATGCAATACCTAGAGTAGTAACAATATTGCTATAGTTGGTTGTTGCACTTTGGTCATCAACTATTTTTATAAGTAGAGAGGCATACTCACCAGCCATTGAGTCACAATTGAGATGCACATGCATGGTTGTAGATAATGTTACAGTCTTGATGTACTTCCACAAATATGACAATGTAATGCAAGCATTGAGCTCATCAGCAGGACTACCACATGGAACAATAGGAAGTGTGTCGGAAGTCACCTGATACTAAAAGTGTGATGTCACCCATCACAACATCACATTTCTTGAAATCACGCAATGTTTTATCTAGAGCTCTAGATGCTTATTTATGTGCCATTGTACATTCATTTCATACGCTCAGGGAACAATTTTGTAAAACTTTAGATTAATCTGACCCTCTTTCTACTTGGCAAATCGGATTCACATCTTTTGTTAAAGATGTGGTCAATTTAAATGTCGAGTGAGCTGTTCTACCACCACGAAGTGCATGCAGGAATATAAGGCCATCTTACTGCTTTTCTACAGTATTAACTACAGTACGAAACACATGAATCTGCTCATTATTTAGTTGTGCGATACCATCCCGAACAATCCATGTTTGCTCGTACGGTTGATAACTAATTTCACACGTCCAAGCAGTAACGTCCAAATGTGTCTTAGATCGATCAGGTGAGATAAAACCCAATTTTGTCAGTGTTTACCATTCATCTTATACGTCATATCTTCGATATGAATCAGAGTCATATTGAGAATGTCGTCTGAAAATGTTATATCAGCTTCAGGAAGTTGATTGCGTTCCCTAAGGAAATTTTTACTTAATGCTTTTTTGAGTGCATCCAAAAGTTGTCTTGCATGAGACACTGCACATATAGTCAACATGATGGCAAACAAATTACCTGCAACTTCAGATATAGATGCTTCCTGTAGAGTAGTATTCCAGTGGTTAGCATCCTCAAGTAGTCGATGTGCACTACATACATCCCTGAATGTATTCATAACTTGACCATTGATAGTTTTGAGGTCATTAAAGCTTTGTGGATTTAACACGTTGTCGAAGCAGTCTCAAACAAAGAAAGAAAAAGTATCAGTACTTTTTTACTATCACACCCATCGTAGTTTAACCCCACCCCACAATAAAAATCAGATTCTACTTTTTTCTAAGATATCAATATATTACTAAATTTAATTATTTACATTATTTAAATTTATAAATAGCCTGTGTACCAGAAACTAAACAAAACTTCCGTTAGCAAAGTTTCTTTCCAAGAACTGCCGTCTGTAGAACAGTATCACAGGGCTGCTTCACAGCTGACTACAACATGATCGTTTTCAAGTCCAATGTTAACAAATTCTTGTTGAACCATCTTAAATAATCATATTCCAATCCTCAGTGTTGTCTCACCGTCCACCTGACAAACTCATTAACCCTTATCCTTGAGTGGCCTTGAGCCTTGATAAGCGATGACTCTTTAGTACATAAGAAAAAAACTTTTAATAGCCTGTTTGTATCTAGCCTTACCTCACTGTACCTTTTTTCTTAGGAATCCCAGAATTATTTCCCTTCAACTGTTTAATTTTCATAAATGTTAGCCTTAGTGCAGAATGAAGCACTGGCATATTTATCTCCACTTGAATTCGGAACTCTTCACTAAAAAGCATCCCTATTTTGTTGACCGGACTTCTCTGGACCATACTATATGGAATTTACTTTTATTTCTTTTACTTATCTTTTAACTAAATTATGTGCTCCTTTGTTTGATACTTGGATGGTTTTTTTTATGTGTTTTTAAGTGTGTTTTTTCTAATTAGAGGAAAATTTCTTTATCATTTCGGCAACATTTTAAAACAATTTTTTTCTCCATGCTGCCGATTCATTTGATGAAGGTTATTTTCAAAACGTACGCGGAAAAAAAAAAAAAAAAAAAATTCACATTTGTTGGAACTTTTTACTTTTGAAACATGATTCAATGCTAATTTGAATCTTTGAATTTTTATACTTTGTAACTATTATTTAATATAAAAAAATTGAGCTTTCCTTTATTTATTCAAAGTTGAAGATAATTCGTTTTGATAGCTCCAAACAAAATTTTCTTGTACGAATTTCACTATAATTATACAACATTTTTACTGACCTGCATAGTTTTAAAGTTCTGAAACTGTTTTAAAATTGTTTTTTTTTAATTTTAATATAAGATTTTGTCGATACCTGCATGTTTAACGATTAACAATCCAAGATGACTGCTGTCAGTTTTTCCTTTTGACTTCTATGTCATAATTAACTGATAAATTGAAAATTATAAATAAATGACAATATCACCAAACGCATTAAAATGTAATTTTCGACTGATCTGTATATTCATAACTTACTGAAACTGTGTTAAAGTTATTCTTTATTTTAAACTAAGTTGCAGTATCTCGAACCGTATGGTCACACATGTTAAGTCATTGTTTGTTAAAGTTATACGAGGATCGAAAACAAATTTTGAAATAATAAAAACAAACACTTACAAAAGTTTCAGCAATGTAAAACTATGCAGGTCGGTAGAAAATAAAATTTTCTTGTGTTTGGTAAAACTTATTTATTGTATATTTTGTTTGTTTTCGATTAACTACACGACATGATTACCAAAATTGCTTTTATAAGAGTGAAGCAATTTGAATATGAGTGATTGAATAAAATACCCGAATTTTCTACTTCGGTTGACTACATAAACCAGTCGAAAAGTAAGCGGCTATTACTAATGAAAAGAGCGCAGTAAAGACGAATGGAAAAACTACTGTGTGGAGAATAGTAAACATTAGTCCGGTTGCTCCTATAATTACTGGTATGCTGGAGATCTTTCTCAGATTCCAGTTTCTTTTCATGTTGTACATAAGACCTTGGTATTTCGTAATCTTTTCCCTTTCAGCTCTGTTTAAGCCAGCATCATTATGGACACTAACTTCAACTAGGGTTGCTACTTTCTCCCTTTTGTCTCATATCATTATGTCAGGTTTCACAGCTCCGTTATCTAGATACGTAACTATAGGGATTGCATAGTACTAGTGGATGGTGTATAACTTATTTCCGATTCTTCTTTCTGGTATATTCTCCCAGGACTTGCTGCTACACTAGATATATATGTGTGTGCATGTGCGTATGTATACATAGAGAGGAGGAATCGGGGGGAGAGGGACACAGACCAATAATTACTTACCTTTCATATTTATATATAACAGGTTTGAGAATATTAATGCCATGCCACCAGGTGGTGGCCAGAGTACCGTCTCAAACATCACAGGTAGAATTGGTTTGCGCAGTAGATCAGCTAGGCTCAGTTCACGGCTACAGTGTTGGGAGACGACATATTTTGGGGTGATACAGGCTAAGACAATCTGTGGAATAAGAGCAAAAACAAGCAGTTAAATAAAGTTAATTTCTGCTGGAATTTATTAGTAAAAAAAAAAATCTAAATACAAGTTCATGCCATGCTCTACGTGATTGATTAGGATTTCTATGCATCAGCCCCAGGCACGACACTAAACTGCCTTGGATACCCTTGGGCAAGATAATCTTCCGCCTCCTCAATCTATCATTCCCAGTATTTTCTACATTTTTTCTGACCGTAATATTACAGACATGCTTTAGAATACCAATAAATCTTACTAAGAATTGCTAGTAAAATATCGAAGGTCAATAAACTGAGGCAATCTTCTTTCTATATAAGAATCAGATACGTCCGAAGATGGAATACTGCTTCCACATCTGGGGAGGTGCCGTTCAGACAGAATTCAAAATAGACTTCGCAATCTCTTCTGTTGTGTACAGCCCGTCCATCACAGAAGAGACGTTGTTAGTCTTTTTCTGCTCTATTGTTATTTCCATGGAAGATATTCGACTGAGCTTCAATCATTGATTCCTCCTTGTAAAACATTCACGGCAAGAATTTGTCTTTCAACCACAACTTCAAAGAACTTTCCTTACATCATCCGTAAGCTTAACATCAAACGGAATTTCCATGAACACAGTTTCTTTCCAAGAACCTCCTATCTGTGCCACAAGATTACTTCCCTGAGGGCTACAACATGGTCATATTCAAATTTTATTGAAATAATCACTTGTCATAAACCGTCATCATAAGTCATCAAGTGATTATTATTTTAAATCTTCTCATAATATTCATAATCATTCAACTGACAATCTATCCATCTTCATCAACTCGAATGGCTTTTAATCTTGATAAGTGGTGACTCATTAGTAAAAAATTAATAAGTAATAATCACCTATAATAATTACTGTTATAATATATAAATAATCGATTTTTTTACACAAGATTCCAAAAGATTCCAGAATCTTCTGGAAGATTCTGGAATGATTCCGGAAGATTCTAACAATTATCAAAACATCCTAAAAAAATTGGGTTAAACGTATCTTTAGTTTTTTACAAATATATTAACATCTTTAGAATAAGTAACAGACAACAACAGAAAAAAGCAAATGTAATTTATCTTAGACACGTTCCGAAAGCGAGGGAAGTGGGGGGGGGGGGATAAGAAAATTAGAATCATCGATACTAAATCTTCCTAATGACATAATTAATGTGTTTGCCCTCCTAAATCGTGTATCTGAGCACTTGAATGATTTCTTTATGAATGTGCTACTTTACAAAAGATTCTAAGAGATTCCAAAAGATTCCATGCAACGTCACACAAGATTCCACAAGTGATTTACCCCTCATAAATATCAATACATTAAGGCATTACATGTTTGTACGAAAATAAAATTATGTCGTCCCGTCGACTAAAACAGTGCAATTTTAAATTAATACATTTAAAAAAGTAACATTCGTTTTATTGATTTGAAGAATATTTAGCTGACAATTATGTTTATGGTAAGATAAAATTTGTTTTAAAAAGAATTGCTACAATTTTAAATAAATAAAGAAAGAAGGAGACATTTGTTTTATTTATTTATAGAATATTTAGCTGACAATGACAATTATTTTTACAGAAGTTTTTATTTTTTTTATTTTTTTATTTTCTTTTTTATAAATGGTATTAACTCTGACAGACATTTATTATTTCACAAGGAATATTATTAATTATACAGATGGATGTAGAATACACTGGAATTTCCATGGATAGTGGACTATTAATGTATAAATTGCCAGGTGTAACTTTGTAATCATTCTTTACCTTTTCTTATTATCAAATGGAAAAGTCAAAATTACAAAAGGGTGAATGGGATGAGAAAGGGGATTGAAAGATGTATTAAAAATAAAAAGTTTCATAATCTGGAGACTGAGTTCAATCCCTGAACAGGGCAGTATATTTACATTTTCTCTTCAATTACACCCAAAAATAAATTTTACAAAAAAATACCTGAGAAGAAACTTGGGTGCTTATACAAATGAGGGCACATATGAAAAACAGTTACACAGGTAAAACACGCAGTTCCAAATAAATAAACCGGAAAACTCTTTGATATACTTATGTATCAGGCAAAAATAGGTATCGACACCAACAATTAGCAAAAATTATCTGGTAGAATTTGTTTGGAATTACGTTTTCCATATGTGCTCTCATCTGTATAAGCACTAACCCTAACTCTCATCTGGATAAGCACTAACCCTAACTCTCATCTGGATAAGCACTAACCCTAACTCTCATCTGGATAAGCACTAACCCTAACTCTCATCTGGATAAGCACTAACCCTAACTCTCATCTGGATAAGCACTAACCCTAACTCTCATCTGGATAAGCACTAACCCTAACTCTCATCTGGATAAGCACTAACCCTAACTCTCATCTGGATAAGCACTAACCCTAACTCTCATCTGGATAAGCACTAACCCTAACTCTCATCTGGATAAGCACTAACCCTAACTCTCATCTGGATAAGCACTAACCCTAACTCTCATCTGGATAAGCACTAACCCTAACTCTCATCTGGATAAGCACTAACCCTAACTCTCATCTGGATAAGCACTAACCCTAACTCTCATCTGGATAAGCACTAACCCTAACTCTCATCTGGATAAGCACTAACCCTAACTCTCATCTGGATAAGCACTAACCCTAACTCTCATCTGGATAAGCACTAACCCTAACTCTCATCTGGATAAGCACTAACCCTAACTCTCATCTGGATAAGCACTAACCCTAACTCTCATCTGGATAAGCACTAACCCTAACTCTCATCTGTATAAGCACTAACCCTAACTCTCATCTGGATAAGCACTAACCCTAACTCTCATCTGGATAAGCACTAACCCTAACTCTCATCTGGATAAGCACAAAACATGTGATGTAAACAGTTTGCTTGAACATAAATAAATTTATTGTGATATAAAAATGTGCCGCCTATTTTATTAATGCTTACTTGATTTAGTACAAAAAAAAAAAAAAAAAAAGAAAAAAAAAGGAACATTTCACTCCTGTCATTTTTTTACAGAACACGTGCTTTGCTAAATGGATATTTATTATCTGTGTCTGAAACCGAAACTATACTATTACTTCTATTAATTGTACTATCATTCAATGCTCAATTCAGGGCGGGGGGGGGGGGGTAGAATACTATCTTTTCGTTAATTCGTCAGGATACCACTCTCCCAGGCATTACCTCCTCCTTTAGGAGAAGGGGGCAGTGTAGTATATATTAGTTCGTTATGAGACAATCCTCCCAGTCATTACCTCCTTCTTTGAAGAGAGGATAATGTAGTATATTTTCGGTTGTAATAAGATCATCCTCCCAGTCATTACCCCTTCCTTTTGGGAGGGGGGGGGGATAGTGTAGTATATGTTCGTTCATTATGATATCCTCCCAGGCTAGAAAACTTATGCGATCGAAGGGAACATATATTTGTTAGTAATTATAAAGATTTAACTACGATGCGGGTACTTCTGCAGGTTATGGAGCATGCTATTTTTAGATAGGATTTTCAAGTTACATTCAATTTTCATGATATCTTTTGTTTATTAAATTGTTAGGTGAAAGTACAGAATAGTTAACAAAGCATCCCCTCTCCTTATATTAAGAATGGTTTTCTAAAAAATAATATTTCAGCATGGTCCGTAAACTGCAGAAATACCACGATGCTTGAATAAAACCATTCTATCCTTTTGCAGGAAGAATTAAAAAAAAAAAATGTTGAAACCTTACCGTCAACCAGGGCTACTTTGACATTGTGGTCTACTCTGATAATCCTATGTCAACTTGTATTTTTTGCCTTTAACTAATTAACCTTGATTTGTTTGACCCTAAAACTGGGCTCTAACACATGTATGGTACAACTGTAACATATGTTTCCCGTCAATGTTAAGCCAGTTCAAGAAATTCTTCAAAATGCGGTTGCCATTATTCTCGAAGACTATATTTCGCCAAAGGAGAAAACATTACAAAAACGTGAACCAAACATAACTGCAGGAACAGCCATTTCATCATGCGATCTTGCGGATTCGCGTCCATCTATGTCTGATGTAAGAAAACACAAAAGCATCACTGCTTATTGTAGCTGTGCCTAGTCATCTTTTTCTGTTCTAAGGGATGTTTATGTGTCTTGTTATAAGGCAGAGTTATAATGATGTTGTATGGCAGGGTTACTATGATAATTTTTTGACATTAAAATAAAAATGTATAAAAAGCTAAAATAAAAATGTTTTCTTCACTTTTTTGAGAAGATCAAAATCTAAGTGTTATTCATTCAGGGAATAGGCTTTTTTGTGCAATGGAAGCGACATTCTAGAAAAAAATACCCCCAAACCTATCATAGTAACCCTGGTTGACGGTATAAATCAGTTTTGAAAAGCTTAAAAATGATGAGTGTTTTTTTTTTTTTTGCACCTTGCAGTTTCGTATACCGTGCTCTATTCTGTTGTAGAGCTGGTCACCTCCACCCAGTTGACCAATGTCCATCCAACAGGAGTAACCGGCCCTTTCAAGCCTGTCCCACAATGCCTGCACTTCATCTTGACTGTCCCACTGATAGCTGATGAACACCTGAGGTGGTGGGGAAGACCCGGCTTTATCTGAAACACAATTTTTTCTTTTTAAAGAAAAGAATTTAATTTGTTATCTGAAAATAAAAACTAATATTAGCTTTTTGTGACAATGTCAACATCAGTGGCGTGCAGAGGTCTGATGATGCTCGGGGATCAACTCCTTGATTATATACGGCCCAAAGACTAAAGTCCTAGTCCTTAGAAATATTATGAAAAAGGAAGATAGTTTTAATATGATTGGATGCCCATGACCACTGTCTCATTGCCCCATTCCCTCTACATGCCATTGATCAACATGCATGTACGACAGGAAAAACATTTGCTCGTCTGTTTAAAGCAACTGCATCTGTTATGTGATAAAGAAAGAACTCTTCACTCTCCCTTTTTTTACTTTTTGAGTATGAATTACTTCCCTTTGTTAATTTTCTCTTAGGTAGCCATTATTCTTGCAGCAACTCGATCCCTGTGTAGATCTTAGTAAAAATAAGGTTTCTTCAAGCATACTCTGACTTTTTCTATTCATTCATTACAGATGAACAATTTGTAAAATTTATTCAAAACAATGGTTTTAAGATAAAGGGGATCCAAAAGATACGGTGCTAGGTGCAGCATAATGGTAAATAATTTGGTGTCATACGAGGTCAACAAAAATGGATTCGTCTAAGTAAAAATGTCTTCTGTGAAGAAGGTCTTTTAACTGACATTTTATTATATGTGGCATATATAGCACCCCACTTGATGTTGAAGCTACCTTATGCAACTTGTGACATGTTGAATGCTGTTGAAAGTTATGAATGCGCTATCACTGTTCGCTGTTGTGCTGCTTGGGAAAGGTTCAGGAAGCTGCTGTCAATCCTTACATCTCGGCATATTTCCTTCAAGATCTGAGGCAAAGTCTTCTCAGCCTATGTTTGCTCTGCCATTTTGCATGGCAATTAGATATGGGCCCCAAACGCTTTTGATCTACAACGACTTTGGCATAATGACTGTGCCATGATCAAGTGAATGTGTGGCTGCAAACAAGAAAAGGATCCCTTTCAACCATGCTTCATCAGAAACTCGGCATTGGCAGGAATATAGATGCCTTACATGCTCAGCATCTCAGGTGATTTGGCTATGTACAGCATGCCACCTCTTGCATCAACTCCATAACACACCTGGATATTCCAAGAACTAAAGAGTGTGGTAAACCGAGGAAGACCTTGCTTGAATGCGTAAGAAGTGATTTTATTGCATGCAACATCAACATGTTTAATAAACCCTTTGAACCAGACTGCATGGAGAGCAGACATGAGACGTTGCCTGGTATCGCATTGAGTCCAGGACACTCACAGTACCTTAAATACCAAAACCGTACAATGATGAAATCAGAGGGCTATTTGATGGGTGAATAATGCCTTGTTTGGCAAAAGTGTATCTCTCAATCACTTTCAGGACCTGATCCATAAACTTTAAGCTTCTGTAATTACCTCTATCGAGAACTCCTTCCTTACCCATGCAACAGTTCATAATTGTCTTAAGATCCAAGTCTTTCACAACAACCCTTTCTTTTATGATCAGATTTGTCAAGTCAATGTTTGTTCACCTGCAGCTGTCAACATCACGCGATAATCCTACAGCCTTATTCTTCATCTCAAAGCTTTCTATACCATTTCTTTCTCAATTCTTATATATAATTCTTACATGCTTCTGCAACTTCTAGATTTTCTCGATCCCATGGAAACTCGGTATTCAACAATCTCATCATAGCATTTTCAAGCATCCCTCTTCTGTTCATTTGTAGCAATATTTGGACGTTGATGCATTAAAATAATGTTAGAAACGGGATTTTCCACATGAAGGTTAGATCAAGTAGAAAAGCATAAAATTCCACTAGAAATCTAAGAAGAAGTATTTAAGCTAATGTGTCAGGAAGTTGTGTCACAGACAGGAAATCTCCAGTTGAAAAAATCTTCTGGTTTCTAAACTGTGAAGGACAGCTGCTCCCTCTTCCTATGGGGAATGGGTTGGTGAAAGACCCACTGGCTATTATTCAACATTAAGGTATACATATTGGTAAGGTAAGGTAAGATATTGCTCAATGGTACATCAACCCTAAGGGTCATTTCATGCCATGAATATGGAAGGGAATATCCTTTATTTGAGTCTTAAGGCAGTGAGTCATTTATAAGCATATTAGTTGAGAGCTTTGGTATTTTTGAATTGTTCGAGGTTAGATGCATCTTGTTACCCCTGTTTTAGGGCCTAAATTTCAATTTTGGTTGTTTTGTCTGTTTTTTGTACTGAATTTTTAGATGAGTTCCAAAAGGCTTATTTTCTTTAGAAAATGCAATATTTTGTAAGGTGTTCTCAAATAATGTTTTTAGGTTTTGTTCATTAAAGTATTTCCTACTGATATCTTCATATTTTTTGCAATCTATTAATATGTGTTTTATGGTTAGTTGATGATCACATGTTCTGCATTGAAGTGCAATTTCTGCTTTTAGAAGGTATTCACGAGTCAGTCTTGTATGAACAATTCGAATTCTGGTGAATTTAGTGTCTACATTTCGTTTTGGTATTGTTTCTGTCTTGCTCAGCATTTGGGTGAATGTCTTTAAGTTTGTTGTCTTGTTGTTTGTCCCATAGCTTTTGCCATTTGGTTTTAATGTACAAGTTGATTTTGTTTTTCCGATCTGTGTATGGGATTTTTATGTTTGTTGGCATCAGATTTGTTGCATCTTTAACCAGTTTGTCAGCTTCTGAGTTTCCTCTTATGCCAACATGACTTGGGATCCATGCCAGTACTATTGTTTTATTATTTTTCGTTTGGTGTTGGTATATTTCCATAATTTCCTGGATGAACTGGTGGTTTATGTTTCTCTCTTTTAGTGCAATTAGGCTGAACATGGAATCGCTGATGATGATCAATTTGTTCTCGTTAGATTCTTGGACTAGTTCTAGTGCCATCTTGATGGCTTACAATTTTGCGGTGTATATTGATGCATCATCCGGTAATCTAGTCTATTTGTGGGTACTTTGTATTTTTGCTGCTGCTCCCACTCTTTCCGTTATTTTCAAGCCATCTTTGTAGATGGTTTTGGGAGAGGGATATTTGTCCCCGGAGTTTTAAAAATGTGTTTTGGTATATTTTGGTTGTTTGTGTTTTTAATTGTTCTTAATGTCATATCAATATGTGATTCTGGAATTGTCCATGGCGGAATATTTTCGATTTTGTGGGTTAGGATATTTTAGGGGTTTTTTTTTAATACCCTTTTTTGATGGCTTTTTGGAGGTGGTGGCTTAGATGTTTGATTGTTGTAGGTTTATTTGTGTAGAAATGTTTGTACTTTGGTATGAATACTTTTTCGTAAGCAGGGTTATCTGGGGTACTTCTGAGTTTTAGGGTGTATTGGAGTGAGAGTTTTTCCCATCTCAGGTGGAGGGAGAGTTGTTTGCTTTAGTGTGTAGGCTGTAAATGGGAGATGTTCAGAAGGCCCTTAGACTTTGATTCTGTATGGTTTTTAATTTGTTTAAGTATGATTTTCTAGCTGAGTTGTAAATGATGCAACCAAAGTCAAATTTAGGTCTTATGAGTGCTCTATATAGTAGGATCAGTTTTTTGTCTGCTCCCCAGTTCGTTTGAGATATTATTTTGAGAATGTTCAGTGCGTTTTGGCATTTCTTTTTAAGTGTGTCTATATGTGGTCTGAAGTTCAGTTTGTTGTCTAGGATTATACCCAGATATTTTATTTCTTGTTATTAATTTTAAGTTGTGGATTGTGGTGGTATTCTTTTTCTTTCAAAAATGCAGGCGGACCGTTTTGGTTTTGGAGAAGATGAACCCGTTTTCATTAGTCCATTTTTCAATTTTGCTGAGGCATTCTTGCATTTTTTTTTCGATTGTTGGCATATTAGGGGATGAGCAGATTATTGAAAAATCATCAAAAACGAGAGATTTGTCGATGTTTGGAGCTACTGTTTTGCCGATGTTGTTTATTTTCAGGAGGAAGAGTGACGGACAATATGCTGCTCTGGGGCACTCCCATCTCTTGTTTATGCACATCTGATTTCTAACCTCCAAGGTGCAATCTAGATGATCGATTTTTTTTCTTTTTAGGAAGTTCTGTATGAATATAGGCATTCTGCCTCTGATGCCTATGATATGTAAATCTTTTATGATGCCGTATTTCCATGTGGTGTCATATGCTTTTTCTAGATCGAAAAAAAAAACAAAAAACGACACCACATGGTGCCCCCTGATGAGACCGTCACATATGAATGTTTTTGTTTGAACAAGTTGATCGATGGTGTTTCTTTCTTTTTCTGTATCGACATTGATGTTTGTCAGGTATTTTTTTTTTTCTAATATCCATATGAGGCGGTTGTTCACTAGCCTCTCCATGGTTTTACAGATGCAGCTGGTTAGTGAGATAGGACAGTAATTTGTTGGATTTGAGAGATTTCTGTTTGGTATTGGTATGATTATGGATTCTCGACAGGAGTTTGAGAAGTTTTCTGTATGCCAGATGTTAAGTATGTTCAGTAGAGTGTTTAGTGAGGTTTCTGGGGGTTGTTTTAGGAATTGGTAGTGGATTTCATCTGGTCCGGTAGTAGTGTCCTTGCTTTTGTGTAGGGCTCTTGAGTTCAGACATTGTGAATTGTATATTGTATTTTTCTGAGTTGTTCGAGGTGAAGTTAAGTTTTTCTTTTTAAGGTTTTGGAAAGTAGAGCTGTATGTTGATGCGAGGAGTTTTTACTGAATTCTTCAGCAAGTAGATTTGTTATGTCTTTTTTTTTTTGCGCATTTTTCGCGATTTGGTTTTTTCAGGTGTGTGTCAGGGTATTGGGTTTGTTTTCCATTAATTTTTCTAACCATGTCCCATGCTTTTTAGGTGGGTGTTTTATTATTTTGTTTGGATACGTAGTCTTGCCATGTTTCCTGTTTGGCTCTTTCAGTTGTTTGTCATACTTTTGCACGAGCTTGGCGGTAATATTGTAGGTTTGTCAAAGTCGGGTTTAATCTGAATTTTTTGAGTGCTTTTTTCCGTTTTTGAACAGTTTCTCTACATTTTTTGGTAAACCAGGGATTGTGTTTACTGTTTTTTTTTTTAGTTTTAGGGATAGTTTCTTCTGCTATTTGGAGTAATCTTTGGGTGAAGGTTGTTGTTGGGCCTGATTCTTTTAGTATTTCATCATTTATATGGGTTCGCAGAGAATTAAGAACATTGGCCAGTCAGCTCTTTTCAGCTGTCATTTTGCTGTTCTATCATCAGATATGGGGTAGTTTGTTTTAATGAAGATTGAGTAATGGTCACTGCCACATTATTCGTTGTATACTCTACAATCAAAATTTATATAGATTGTGGGGGAACTGAGTGTTAGGTCGATCGTGGAGGTTGTTCCAGTTGAAGGATGCAGGTAGGTATGCTCGCCGTTATTCAGTATGCATATGTCTGTTTTATGATGGATTCTATGATTTTTTTTCCGTTGTTATTTGATTGTTTGTTTTCCCATAGATCACTATCAGCATTGAAGTCTCCTAGGATGAGGAATGGTGTTAGGAGCTGTTGGATTATTTGGTCTATTTCTACTTTTTTCAAAATGCACCGAAAAAGAAAGACATAACAATTTGTGTTTTGGTGGTATGTAGATGGAGCAGATTGTTAAGGTTTGATGTAGGTTGGCTTTTATTGCAATGGCTTGAAGTTCTGTATTTAAGTTGAGTTTTTTGTGGGTATTGTTTTTTTGATTAGGATGGTTGTACCGCCTATGGGTCTATGGTCGGTTTGTGATAGGTTGGTTTTGTTGAACATTTTGTATGCTTTGAAGGACAAATTATTATGTTTTAATGATGTCTCTTGCAAGCATATTAATTTTAGTCCTCTGCAGTTCCATTGTAGAGCGGCTATATCTGTCATGTTTACGGATTGTTCTTTTTCTGGTTCTCTTTCTTCCACCTCCATTCTAGAGGGGGATGTGGTTTTGTTTTTGGTTTGGCTTTGTGATTTTGGTTAAGAGTTTGATATTATTTTCCTTTCTTTTGATCCTGGTCCAGATCTGGATCGTGATGGTGTTTCTGGTTTGGGTGGTCTAGATCTGGATGTGGGCCTCGACCTTGCTTGTGATGTTGGTTTGGGTTCATCTTTTATTGGTGTTGGTTTATTGATGGTTTCTTTATTTGTTTCAGGAGTGACGATTTCAACTTCCATCACTTTAAGAGTTTGGAATCTGTTGCTTGTTGTCACTGTTGTTCATTGTGGTTCGTGTTTTCTAGAGGGTTCAGCTGCAATTGTTCTTTCTCTGTCTGCCGTTTTTTTGGGTTTTGGGTTGGTAGTGTTTCCTTTACAGTTTGCTCTTTAGGTGCGTTTTCGTTATTTGAGTTAGTGGTTTTGAGTGTTTTTTTCAGGTTTTCTTGGAAAACGGGCTATTCTTCTTGGTCCATCATAACAAGTTTTTCGATGAGTTTTTTGGTATCTGGCATTGTTTTCGTTAGATTGTTTAATTTTTTTAGGTTCTGCATAGGTATATTTATTTTCGACGATGTTTTTTTGCCTCTTTATAGGTGAAATTTCTTTTTTTCTATTTCTGCAATTTCTCTACTTTTTTGGTAGATCTGGCATTTTTTGGCATATGCTGGGTGATTTCCATTGCAATTTGGGCATTTAATTTCTCCTTTGCATTCATCTTCTGTGTGGTTAGAGATTTTTTTTCTCCACACTTTCCGCAGATTCTATGCCCTCTGCAGACGTTTGCCTATATGGGATGTGCTAAGGGGGAAACCCATTCGCCCGAGCAACACCAGGATACAGGGATGGGATACACGATTTTGGTGTAGGTCCTGAGCACCCGTTCCATTGGCCATTTCGCTAAGTTTATTTAATACTCTCTTGCAGAAAAATGCCAGATTTTTGCAGCCATGTCAAGGCCTATCCTCACCTCATCTTTTGACCCTTGTTATCTGCTTCCCACACAAATGATGGGGCTTGTCGTGTCCAGCCAGTCGATCGGATCTTTCCGCCCGCCCGTCTAGGAAGAAGGAAAAATAGGTAAAGGATAGAATAGGTCACCTGGGCTGTCCCCAGACATACGGGTTGCCACCCACGGCAAACAGGTGGCCTCTAAAGGAAGGAATGTGCGGTGCATTTTTATCAGGAAGCCAATATCTTTGCACCAAGGAGGGAAGGGAGGCAAAGAGAAGGGAGAGGAGAAGGGGGGTAAAGGAGGGAAATTGTTGTTTTATGTTTTGGACTTTGCAGACCATGATTGAGTTTTGCAAAGAGAAAAACGAAAACAAAACATTGATGTAAGGTACAATGAAGTTTGCTGGTTTGCATACATCTTCCTATACTGTCACTATTTAATATTCCTCTAAGGTCATCTGAACTAAGCCCGTCTTTAAGACTCACATTACACATCCATCGTATCATTCTCATAATGAAACATGTTCTCAACCCTCACTGGCCAGGTTTCACTACCATACATCATCACACTGCCTGATAGACTCTTCCCTTGGTCGACAATGGTGACACTGCTCATTAGTAAAGATAGAAGTTCCCTTAACATACACCATCCACTCCTAATTCTTGTAAACACATTAGCACCAGCTCCTCCCTGTGCTTCAATGGTATCACCAGCGTAACAAAACATTTGGACAACCTCTTAAATTCTGACTTCCATCACAGTAGCCCCGTACACTTCAGTGGCAATATGCCTTTGAGGTGAACAAAAGTAAAGAAAAAAAATAAAAATAAAAATATAAAAAATAAACATTCAAATTTTTTTTTTTTTTTTTTTTTTTTTAAATGGTCATCAATTCATTGATACAAAATTCGGAAAGTTTACAAACAAAATAAGAAATAAAAAAAATTATAAACTAAAAAAAAATAAAAATCATACTGTCTCTTACTTCGGTGTTCCAGAAAGATCTCAATGATGTCATAGCGGGACATCTGTTCCAGAAATGTTAGCAACACATCGACAGATACCTGGGTGTTTCCACTACTCAGGATCCAGTCAGTGAGCAAAGCAAGAGAAGGATTTAAATCATTGTTGAACTTTTCAAATTTAGATTTCTTATAACCTTAAATAGAAAAAATAATAATTTGAATTAGAATAGACTTCAATAAAGTTAATACCCCCCTCCACCAAGGATCAACAGTAAAAATTTTAATCCTGAATAAAAAATAAAAAATAAAATTAAAAAGTTGAAAGGTCAAAAGTTGTAATCCTTTAATCAATGTTGAAAATGGATTGATAATATAGAGAATACATAATTATTTATCAGACATTTTCTTTGAACTCAAAGTTGTCTGCAATTGTAAATCAGTATTACTATATTTTTGTATCTGCAAAATACTATAACAAATCTCGAAAATATTTTCAAGTGCACATTACAAGGTCAACAAGTGATGAGTCTTGCTGGGAATTATGTCTTCCGAGTGCTCGTATTTTTACTTATTTCAGTATAAAAGAAAAAGTATTTTCATTGAAGAAACTAGAATTAGTTAAGGGGAATAACTCTTATTTTTTGTACTAAGAGTTAACGCTCCTTACTTGCTTTTTTTCTCATTCAATTTCTTTAAAAACAAAAACAAGACATTTAGAGCTAAATGTGGGGATATTCCCTTTCGTTTATAATGCTCTATTCCTATCTTTTTAGTTTGTCCTATCTTTATTACCTTTGTTAATAAACACAGAGATAGATAGATAGAGTATAAAACAAGAGAGGGGTTCTATATGATACAACGAGAGAGGAAGAGAGTGATAGACAGTTAAGAGATAGGTCACTTGGTGAGATAATTGCAAATTATTGATAATTAGAACAATTAAAATGGATTTTTTAATAAATAATTCAATCCTAAAACTGAGGAATATTTTAGCATGTATTTTGTATTATATATATATATATATATAACAATATTTACAAATAAAATTAAATTATTTATGCCTACATACACATGTTTCAAACAGTTTCCCTTATCTTAGTTGCAACAATTTTCACGAAGTTTTGTTTGTTTTACTCACCTGGCTTTTTTTAGGGGTCTCCGGTAATCTTCTGTGAATTTCAAACTGAACCCTTAATTTAATCGACTGGTAAAATGTTATTCTAAAGCTGCATTTACCTCCCTCTTATCGTGGGTAGTTGTGACAGAAATTCTGGAAGGTCTCTTGCGCTCACACCCACATCATTTATTGCCAAAGAGTTATTTGCAATAACAGGTGGTTAATGAGAAATATTTAATCAAAACTATGAAATTTTACAATTAACTGTGCATATATATATATATATATATATATATATATATATATACACTAGAAGAAAACACGTCCCTGGATGGGTAAAATTAATTCTCTGAACAGAACAATTTTGCACCACTTTTATGTCACCTTATGAAGATTAAAATCAACATATAATGCTACTAAATCTTATGTCCTGCTTAATTGATGCTTAATACCTATGAATAACATTTAATGCAAATCTGAAATATCTGAATATTCAAATGGGAGCTGGTTACCATATTATGTCTTCTAAAAACCCTTTAAAATACTCAACTGAAATTCAGGGAATATTTATTAATTGATGTTTAATACCTATTGTTAAAATTTCACAAAAATCAAAGGCTTCTGAATTTTCATGAAGAGCTTCCATCCCTTCTGTTTTCTTTGCATAAAACTAAATTGAACTAAATATAGCCCACATTACGACCCCTTACACCTAGCAGCTGTTCCAAAATTCATAATGATCAGTTCAGTAGTTTAAGAGTTAATCTTGTACATAAAAATATATCAAACATATTGCAATGATCCAGAAGAAAAACTGACTAACCAGACTGAAATAGTGTTGGAAAATGTGAGAACGGACACATCTTGGAAATCGTTTGGTTTAGCTTGTGCGATTTAGTGCGGGTGGACCCGCACAGTCGGATGCAGAATGGGGCTTTTCTCACGGTCGGAGCTCACAGGTTCTGTCAAAGCGAACGTTGACAAACACCGGGTCAAGAGGTCAGAAAACATGAGTGAAGAAAATGTTGCGCATGAGTGTCGCACGTGGGATCCATGACGTCACTCCCTCTTCATGAGAAGCTGAGAGTTTTGCCAGTCTGGGTTTTGGAGGCGAGCCTATCAGACGTGATTTTTACGATGTAGTCTGCAACATACATAGGGGAATTATTTCCCTAAGAAAATACAGGTGAAAGATCTCTTTTCCCCCCTTCACGAATGGTTAAGGACTTAATTGATAAGTAATTACGAAAGCAGTAATTTGCTCTCTCTCGACGTTAGTGGATATCTCTCAGCTGACAGATAACTAACGCTTGAAATAAAACAGAACTTAAGATTAAAAGATTGTTTGTCTTCTGAGTCGGTCATGGAGCTTTTGTGTTGCAGCGGCGTGGTTCATGGCAGAAAGATTGAGGGTGCAAGAATATTAAAGGTATGCAAATTATATGATTTATGGGGTTAAAAATGACGAGTGATTAAACGAGAACTGCCGCGGACTACAACAATAGGTATTGATGACATAAAATTGAGAAAGAGACTATGTTTACTTTAAATGAATAAATGCAAAAGTTTTTTTCATTTATCATTCCTAATATTACCATCAAAACGAGTGATTGTAATTTAAATCAATACAAAATAACTTTTTTAATACTGTATACATAGTACAGACGAAAGTCCTAAAGACATTAATTGAATGCCTAATTTGCATAACTATTTTAAAAAAATAGTTTGATAAAATAATGTTTGATGTTATTCATTTGTAAGTTTAATATCCTATTTCCTATGTTTATGCAATAGTTTTGTCAATATTAACAGTAATTAATTGAAGTGATTTAAAAAACAAAAAAAAAAAACAAGATAAATTGCAAAAAACTTCATGATATTTGTTAATTTTCAAGGGAGTTAATTTAATTACCTCCCTTGAAAATTAAACTATCATCGCTGGCAAGAAAGAAAGATTTCACAAACAGACCATTGCTAAAATTTAAAATCAGCTTACACAAGGAAATAATAGACTTCTGATAGATTTGACACTTTTCTTAGTTCTTTTAACAAAGATAACCATTTCTTTCTTTTTTTTTTTAACATGGCAAATTTCCAGATTCGCAATCTGGAAATTTGCTGTTGAACGAAATAGGTAATATCTGAATACTATTTAATTTAGATTTTGTAAATAGTGTCTTCAATTATAAGCATAACTCAAATAATACAAAGGGGGATAACTCATTTAAAATTGAAGAACATAATAGGAGTTTTCTACCTTACAACTAACATTTTACTTATTTATTTTAAAAAAAAATTTCTTATTTTTTTTTTGCTGGGGATGGGGCATCCTACCAGATGCCAGCCATTTAACTATTTCAGAGACTCCAACCGAGAGATCTTTTTAGAATTCTAATCGTCTCTTTAAGCACAATTGTTCGGATCTCTCTTGCACTTGATTCACCGGGTATATTCGACAGGTAGGTTTTTTTCATTAACCCTGTAGCTCTTATGATTACAGAAATGATGGTGATCTTCCTAAGATTCCAGTTTCTTTTCATGTCGTACATAAGACCTTGGTATTTCGTAATCTTTTTCCTTTTAGCTCTGTTTAAGCCAACGTCATTAGGGACACTAACTTCAACTAAGGTTACTACTCTTTCCCTCTTGTCCCATATCACTATGTCATGTTTAACAGCTCCGTTTTCTAAGTATGTAATTGTATAAGTTTCAATACGTAAAAACAAATAAAATTAAGAACTAAAATTACTTTACTCCAATGTTAGGTAGGTACAGCTATTCTTTTATATAGCATAGATGCCCTATTGGAATTTATTAACGTCCCCCCCCCTCACTGACTGGCTGCAGCTTTGTCCCTTAAGGGTCTCACGGATTGGCTGTTAGGCATCCAAACCCCTACTCCCTTAGGGGTCATGTGAGTCAGCCCATAAAAATGCTTACACGCTGTGTCCCAGCCTCTTTTCGACCCACCTTTTGAACCTGGTAGAACCGCGGCTGGATCCTTCCGAGACAAAGCCCTCGACGGCAGTCGCAGAGAGCCCCTACTCCTTCCTGTTATCAACCATCTTGGACTGAAGTGACTACATCTCGACAAGAGGCAGAATTGGAGGCGGGCGCACGTGCAACCTGTTACCAGAACTCCCACAAGTTCGCGAAGCACGTTTTCGCAAACCTAAATTAACTTCCTCCTTTCTGAACTTTGAACTCACCATTTGTATATATTTGCCCTCATGTTTTCTCACAAGTAAAACGGTTTTAAACTTATACACAATTGTTGTTGTGTTCCTTCTCACAAAAGCTGTTGCCCTGTTTCTATTTTGCACTTATCTACATAATAGTTACTGCATTCTCACATGCGCGAATTGAACTTTCTTCCGGGGATATTTAATCCCAACAGTCCAACTATGATATAAACAAAAATACAATGCCTAGAGAGTTGAAGCGTTCAGTGTTGCTTCAGTATTACAAAACCATCCTGGGACATTTATTCCAACTAGTGCATATATAATGAAATATTACCAAGATGATTGGCTAAGCAGATCCAGTCTTGATTTTCGATTCCACTGTTAAGTAATTTAGCAGCACTTTTCATCCATTGTGGTAATTCTGGTAATTCCTTCTCTACGTTACCATTTGTCCCTTCCACTGATATGTTGGCCAAAACTGTTTTCTTCAAGGCTGAAACAAGGAAATTAGAAAGAAAATAGACATGCGATTGGAAAACAGAAAGAAGAATACATAAAAATATAATCGATTTTGAGGAAAATATATATGTACATCTGTTAGGGACTCAGCCTAAAAATAATGTTAAAGTAAAGTTATCTACCTTGCACCCAGAAAAGGAAGAATTATCTGCCTTTGGATTGAGGTCGGCCATGACACTGACAGGTAAACAAAAAGTGCCTTGCAAAAACACTAACATTTCGTATCCAGTGGCTTCTAAATTATCATTGAACCTGTAAATTTGTTTAATCGAACCGACTGCCTCACCCGAAATGCATATGCCATGGTTTTTCTTCTTTTTCATCTTATTCTGGACGTATCAATTCTAGTATTGACGGCCGCCAGGATACGAAGCACAGTTTATAATTTGCATTCATTATGAAAACACAGACACAGATATAGACATGGTATACTACTTATTGAACAGGTGTGTGTGTGTGTGTGTGTGTGTGTGTGTGTGTGTGTGTGTTTGTTACTGTTGTGGCTAGGGACCAAAACGTTGTCTGTTGATTATTTTCCAGCTGTGTTGGGCCTAGTGACAACACTTTTTGTCCAACACCAACATCCTTCTCTCGCTCTCCGTCAGGACCGGCGGGACAGTTATAAAAGTGTGGGGGGGGGCTCTCCTAAAAAGTGGGGGGACCCGGTTAAACACATGCATATATAACTTCATTATTGATGACCGTAAAGTGGGGAGGCCAAGTCAAATAGTGGGGGGGCTTGAGCCCCCCTCCCCCCTGCTCCATGAGTGGTGGAGTATTACGAATAAGCGCCTTAAAAAAAAACCCAAAAATTTCAAATTACTAAATAGTTAAAATTAAGGCAATTGTGCAGCGATTTTTGTTTTCATTTGTAAAGACCTGCAGTAGTGTCAACAGAAGACAATTCAGGATTATTTTTAACTTGAAATTAAATCAAACATGAAAAGAGATTTTTTCTTCCCTCTTCGAAGTCTAATATGTGTTGTGTTGTCATTCTTTTTCTTCTTCTTTTCTTTAGAAGACCAGAGAGATTTGCCAGAACTTTTTTTTTTGCAACCAGATAGATTTGCATAAGATGTGCTAGAACTTTTTTTTTTTTTTTAGACCAAACATATTTGCATAAAATGTGTCGGAATTGTTTTTAGACCAGATAGATCTGCATGTGTCAGGGTTTTTTTAAATTTTTTAAAAACTTTTATAACCTCGTAATTTAGGTTATAATAAATAATAACTTGTAAATAAATGGATGAACTATCAAGAGAAACGTTTAACAGATTTATTAAAATTGAACACAGAATGAATTAATGAATTAATTTGCCGCTGGACGCGATTGACATATTAAGTGTCTAATACCGTGGTCTGTGTTTACTTTCTCCCTGGGCAGCCGACAATTTCAAGGGCGATAACTCTTAACTCCCGAAATGGTTCAAGGGAGATAATTCCGTTTTCGTTAGTTGTCCTAACAAACAGATTTCTATAAGATGTCCGAACGTTTTGTTTTTGTTTTAGATTAGATCTGCATAAGATGTAGAAATTTAAAAAAAAAAATGCTGAGAGAGACAGCAAATATGAAAACTCACCAACAGATGCTGGATTAGGAAACCACTTTTGTACAAATCCTGTTTTCACTCTTCGATGGCCACAACAAATCACCTAAAAAATACAAAGAATTCGAAAAAATTACAGTGATCATTCTAACTCTTGCAGTAGAAGATAGTATAGTAATATTAGTATTACTAATGATACTAAACAACGGAAACATTTCTTAAATATTTAGAAATGTCAGAGAAATGTCTCTGATGACCCTTCATCAGAGAAGAATATGTCTATAAAATTAAGGTATTTGATATTCTCATTTAAACGTTTTTATAGAGATGCAAGTGTCGGAGTTTCTTCAACATGAGCGCCGCCATGTTGAATATGTTTTATTATAGTGGATGACACGAGGTCGGAATATAAAGGGAAGAAACAATGATAAAGAAAGGATAACAATAAAGAAACGGTTGACGAAACATAAGTAGTCGACCATAGTTGAGAGCAATTCGAAGGCTCCCATTTCATTAGCTACTACTTCCTTTCTCAGAATTACACCACTTACCCTTGATCCCAACCTTATAATACAGTATTTAGCAAGAGGGCATCAAGTATCATTTTTTGAGTCTTTGGTATGACTCGATCTAGGATTGAACCCCAATCTACCAGTGAACATCTTATCCATTATGTCAAATGGGCAGGTAATATAAAAAATCTCTCTCTCTCTCTCTATATATATATATATATATATATCACAGAGGTTTCACAAAGACAATTATACAAGAGACATAATACAACACAATACAGAAAAAGGGGGTGAAAATAATAAGCATAGTTACTAACGAAAGAGTTCACGTTAAACACAATCGAAATAAACATGAATTGCCAGGGCAAACACTTTATAGAGAATGCATGGATGATGTAAAATAAATATGACTTTCTTTGATAATATTTGGGAACTATTGTGAGCATGAATTCTGCAACCTGTAGAAAAGCGCCATGTTGAGCTGGCTAGCTGTCTGGGAGTCCTGTCTAAATTACAACCTAAGCAAAATTTGATGAAACGGCATCAGTAGTGTGAAAACCATGTAAAAATGTTAAGCTAGGCAGAACACGTCCATCCAGCTCAAAGCCCATGCACCAAAAGAGGACAAGCCTCAGTTTGAATCTTGCATATGCATAGTGCAAGTCTTTTTGTACTTCTCAATAGAAGAGTTCATTCTCTTATTGCCCAGTATAATTCAAGAGAGATAACATGAATATGGTTAAAGGGAAATAACTCCTGAATATACTGAGCTGGCATGTCGAATAATCAGTTAAATCAGAAAAAGAAAAAAATCCTCCCCTTCTCCCAAACACACACTCCTTAAAAACTACCTTATTTTTTAATGTTTGATCTGACAATAGTGATGCTTAATTTTATTATTCATTGTCCATCATTTTAGACAAAATATTTCATTTTGTTCAATCAATTTAATAAACCAAAAACATTGACACTAAGTTAGCCTGCTAATATGCATGGGCATAGACCGAATACAGCAGATCTAGAGGAGATAAATCTTGAACAAAAATACCTCTATTCTTTATAGGTAGTTGAAGTTCCTGTGGCGACCATCAACAAACGGATGCTTTGGTAGAGAGAAAATTACAGTTTCGCCAAAGATCATTCTTAAAAACAGAAAGGTGCACTGCCTCAGTGAGCAAAGAACCGTAAGAGTATGAAGGTTTGATGAGCCATATACTTATCCAGACCCGAAGATGCCTTTAGCAAGTACTTCAGTATAACCTGCTAAACCACAACTGTGAACACAAAACACAACAATAGACTCATTGAGCAGAGTTTTGTTCTCAAGCGTGTGGTGAAGCTCTATGAAGTATGGATATAGTTTTTCTAACTTGTAAAAATTACATTAAATCTTCATAATCTTATTTTTTGCTGATTAAAAATAATGAACAAATTATGTTTGCTACAGATATTGGTGTTACACGCCCAATTGATGGTCAAATTGTGGCAAATGTGGATGTTGTAGCTTTGTTCTGTTAGTCGGGTGACATGTTGAATGCTGGTGGTGATTGCGAACGCCCTACCACTGCTCACTGTTTCGTTGCTTGGGGAAGGTTCAGGAAGCTGCCATCAATCTTTACATCTACGCATATTTCCATCAAGATTTGAATCAAAGTCTTTTCAGCCTGTGTTCGCTCTGCCATCTTGCATGGCAGTGAGTAATGGGCCCCAAACGCTTCTAATCTGCAATGGCTTTGGCGTAATGACCGTGTGGATGTGTGGCTGCAAACTTCAATTGTGCTTCATCAAAAGTATTAGTTGAATTATGGATGTCTTACGTGTTCGGCATCTCAGGTGGTTTGGCCATGTACAGCATGCCACCTCTTACATGAACTTCATGACACCTGGATATCCCAAGCACGAGGGAACATGGTAGACCGGACACTTGCAACACATTATATTACAAAACTAGATGATGATGATGATGATTAATGCATTGGTTATTCATAAAGAATAGTCTTTTACTGCTCCCCCTCGTATTGTAGACATGGAGAGACGGGGGGGGGGGGTCTCCCCTAATGCCTGTACTCTGAATGGTAAAGTCAATGAAGATTCAATGCTAAAAACAAATGTGTCTCACTGGTCACCAGGGTGCATCACTGCATATGTAAGTAATGTGTTAACAAAGCATTTTTTAAGTGCATTAATACAACACGAACAAAACCCAACAGTCATAAAAAGCCAATTTTAAATGTCCAATTTAATGACCATTTTTCATGAGTTAGTACTTACTAAACCGGACTCTTTGAAACTTCACACCTACTTTCAACAAGTCAAGAATTTCGTTTGTTGGTATTTTTCAGACAATAATGAAAAGAACATCAAAGGAAAAAAAAAAAACAAGTTTTTCACTAAAATCATGAATTGTTTTTTTCACCAAACATGGCAGTCCAATAAAAAAGATTAACATTTGATTATAAACAACTAGCAGGGCTACCCGGCATCGCCTGAAGGTCCTAATGTTTGTAAATTACATAGATTACAGAAAAAAAACAAAAAAAAAAACTAAACAATCTGCTTAATATTATAATTTGAAATTCTAAGTTCATTTTAGAACAAAATCAAACTAAAAATACTTATGTTCAAGATGAGATTCGAACTTAAAACCTGTGTCTGTAAGTACGGCACATTAACCGATTGAGCCACTTCGGAAATTAGTAAAAGGTGACGCTATTAACTACATAAATCAAGAACAGATGGTTTTCTTTCTCTCCATATCTGTTTACTTTCTCTTTCTTCCTTCTCTTTATTGCCATTCAATGATAAGCACACCTGGATACGACATGTCAATAACTGACACACTCCTTTCTTGTCACTGCCCTCATTTTGGGTGTGATGGTCTTCAGTTCAGGAATCACCTGGGAATTGTTTTGAGAGACATTATCTTTGAGATAACCCCACAGATAAAGATCTGGGAGGTTACGGTCCGGTAGGTGTGAAGCCCATTCAGGATCACACCTACTGACGAAACAATCACCAAAATGTCCCTACATATCATTGAATAAATACGATAAGACACAGACTGTTGGACATTCATGGCTTAATCTTGGTGAACAAATCAAGTATAGACTGGCGTTTATTTATACCAAATACGGTTTGATTGCAGAAAGGATTGTGAATCGTTGGGGGGGGGAGGGCACCCTATTTTGTTTTCAGAGTCGTTGTGTCAATTTTTTGAGAAACAATAAGAAAAAAATATGGAAATTGGTTTATTCAAAAAGAATTTCCCAGTCTACAACCTAGCCTCTCCCTTCCCCCCCATTTAATTTGTGACCTTATCACACCCCACCACTTTCATAGAAACATACTCAGCAATAGATTCAAAATTTAAGACAGTTATATCAAAGTACATTTGACTCCATCTAATAGGTAATCAATTTCCCAATGCTTTTTTTTCCTCGCCTCTTCTTTTTCTTTTCTACTCTATTATCTTTCCTTATTCATATATAATGCTATATCCGATGTGAACACATTTTTTGTCCTCTCGGCTTTTGCATATCTGAAGGCATGTAATATACCGAAACGCTTCCTCTTCGTCTGTCTTCTTTCCACTCTCTATTATCTTTCCTTATTCATTTGTAATGCTATATCCAATGTGAAAATCTCTCTTTTTTCTTTTGGTTTTTGCATATCTATGGTGAAACATAAGCCAATATAATCTAAATTAAAGTAAAGGGAAGGGAAACACAAATATTTGATGATATACCCAGTGTCTCGCTTTCTGAATCTGGGCCTTCCGATCAGGTCACTTTAGATCTTCAATTTCCACACGGCCTGGGTGAAAATTTGAACTGTTTTAAAATACTTCAGATATTTCTATTTCTATTTCATACCTAAGGAAACAAAAACTTATGTAACACATGACTCAATAAGTCTCGGGCCTAACTAATAAAACATCAACATAGTTTCCATCTAGGTAGATACACTGCTTCTAACAATTTGATGCCTTTTTGTAGAACGATTTTTCTTTGGCCTCAGTTTCCAATATCACTTCTGCATTGGAACTAAATCTCTTTCCCCTGAAGCATTCTTTTGAGGCTTGCAAACAGCCAGTAGTGGCTGGGGGCCAGATCAGGAGAATAGAGTTGGTGTAGAAGCAATTAAAAGTGCAATTCAAGTAGTTTTATCATTGTTGCGATCAACTCGTGACACGGTGCATTCTCTTGTGAAAGAGCATTTTTTTCCTTCTTCATTTATAGCCGTTCTTTATACGATTTCTTTCTTCAAATGCACCAATACTGTTGTATAATATTCCTTTCTCGGGATAATCGATTAACAAAATATATTGCACATCCCAAAATACAGATGAAACGCAACTTCTTTGAAGCCATTGTTACATCAGTTCTTGTATATGGAAGTAGCAGCTGGACTTTTTCCAAAAGACTGAAGAAGAAAATTGACAGTGTGCACACCAGACTGGCAGTCATTTCCATCTAATTAACCCTTGTCCTCAAGTGGCTCTTACCCTTGATAAGTAGTGACCCAATACTATAAAGAAAAAACATTTATTTTCGTGTCTGCATTTTAGTACTTGTTTACCAATTTTGTTCACTAGTATGCTTTTCTTCTCGATTTGCTAATATTGCCAAACTCTTGAGACAAACTGCATGTTTTGTATGCTTCCCTGTACATGGCCAAGTTTATTTTACACTAACATGTTTACTTAGTGTTGCCAAGGGAGGGGGGAGTGTCAAACTAATGTCGACAAAGTCTAAACCAACCCAAGTGAATAAGTGTTTGAATTTAATTTCAACAGTAAGACAAAACTCCTTTCCTTTCAACAACTACAAGAATCCTCTTCAACCACCGATTGCCATGGCAAATAACAACCTACCTGAGAGTCCAACGGTCAAACTCATCGGTCTAACATTCAAAGATAACATGAATTGGAACAAATACATAGAAAACATTGCCAAGTCTACTGCAAAGAAAGTGGGCTCCCTCTATCGTGCTAGAAAACTTCTCACACCTGACAGTATCCTATATCACTACAAAGCCACCATCTGCCCATGCATGGAGTATTGTTGTCACATCTGGGCTGGTGCATTATCCACTAATCTCTCCCTCTTTGACAAGGTCCAAAAATGAATCACTATCCACCAAGCTCCAGCCCCTATCCCATCGCTGCAATGTTGCATCCAAGAACTTCAATGGAATGTGCTCTGATCAACTTGCTGCTCTGGTGCCCTCTCGACGTAAATACACTCGACCAACCAGACAATCAGCTAAATCCCATCCATTCACTGTGGAGATCCCCAGATGTCGGAGAGCCTTCTATTCTAATAGCTTCTTTCCTCGAGCTGCCGGCCTTTGGAACACCCTCTGCTCCATGTTTCCCAAACTGTACCGACATGCAGAAATTTTAAGCTAATGTGAACAAGCATCTCGCTGCACAGCTCCCAATTTAGGATGACTCCCCCCACCCCAAAAAAAAAAAAATTTCACTAATTCTCAGTAGTCCCCTTACGTCTACAGTGGCAACTTGCCTTGTTTGGGGTGAACTAAGTTTAAAAAAAAAAAAAAAAAAAGAAAAAAAAAAAACGTAGATTTCTTACTGTCAACATTGCGAGATAAGTATTACTTAAAAGATTTATTTTTTTACTGTCGTCATCGTGAAAAAGCAAATGAGCGCATTCGTAGTCTTAATCTGCTAGTTTAGAATCATTGTTTGAATTTAATTATAGCGATTTAATTATTACTTTAAAAAATTAAATCAACAAATAAGTGCAGAAATAAAATTTAGAATAATAAATGAAGGAATCAACTTACAACAAAGTGATAATGTGAAAGGTTTAGTACTTATGCAGTGAACATGTTAGGGACACCATTTGTAATTTCCACAATTGTAACAAACACAGCATTTTGATTGGCCAATGAACATAGATGATTAGCCAATTAAAAGTAATGGTACATATTAGAATTTGTATCTTACTGAATAAAATATTGATTGGAATTTCAATATTTAATTTTGAAGAACAGTGACCGGTAATTGCTGTTTTTCAGAATTAAATATGGATTTTGTAGAACAGAATGTATGGATCACAAATGTCGAGAATCCGAATGATTTCAGCTTATTATATAAATACGAGAGCTGGGAAGAGAGGGGAGGAGGACACACCAGAATCTGAAGAAAGTAAAATCATATCTTTCTCACACTCGATAGAAATTCTAAATTATTTATTTTACTCACCTTTTTTGTAAGACACTCATCGATATCCAAAAAATGAAGACATATTTCTTGAGTACAGTCAATTTTATGATGGAGATCACAGGGACGACCACAAGGGCAGCTCACACATGTTGTGTATGAAATGCGCTTCATCCACATTTCACGTAAGTTTAACAGAGCCGAGTCAAGAAAATTTCGCACCTAAATAATGAGAAATACAAATTTGGAATAATAAATGCTTTAAATACAGAAATGGCTTTATAAAAGGTTCTTCATCCAATTTTCGTATTTAAGGTAGTGTTAGGACGATTAATCAGAATCGGAAATCAAAAAATCTTAACTGTTTGTGGTATCGAAATCGTAAAATTGTTTGCCTAATTTCTGATTCCAAAAACGATTCTTTTAATTTTTTCTTGTTTAAAACTTTATTTTCCATTGCTGGTACTAATGATAAAATGATAAATATTTATTGATTTTTAACTAAAAGTAAAACTAAAATTTATAGATCATAATAAATTTAGGCAATAGTGGCACCGGAAAAAAAGTGCCCAGTAAAAATGGCACAATTGGATAAATAGGGGGAAAAAATGGCACAAGTGAAAAATATAAATGAAAATCTCACAATTATTTTATCAAAATCTTGGCGATAATACATAAAAGGAAAACATTAAGAAATTTTTTAAATTAAAAAGAAAATTATATTTACATTTAAAAGTAGATGAAAACTCTTGGCTATCCGCCTCCCCCCAAAATGAAATTCTCGGTTTTAGGCGATTTTAAAACTGGAATCAAAATCGGGAATTTTGAACAGAATCGGTAATTGTATTGGAATCTTGAAAAATATTGGAATCGTCCCATCACTAATTTAGGGTGCTACAAGTCTCCCGAACTCCATGCAGTCCGGTTTAAAGGGTTGACATCAGCCATTATGCATGTAGTTATATCACTTCTTACCGTCAGACCACGCTTTCTGGTCTTCAGGCTATCCAAGCACATAATGGAGTTGATGCAAGAGGTGACATGCTGTACATGGCCGAAACATCTGAGATGCTGAATGTGTAAGGCATCCATAATATCACTAATACCAAGTTTCCGATAAAGCAGAATTGAGTAGATATTTTCTTCTAGTTTGTTGCTGCACATGTGGACATGGCATGATCATTATGTCGAAGCCATTGCAGATCAAAAGAGCTTGGGCCCATGTCTTAAAAGTAAAAAAAGTAAAGTGGTCAATCATAGTTGAGAGCGACCCAATGGCTCCCTTTTCATTGGCTAATATATCAAGATGTAAAAGATGATGCCACTCTCTTCTCAGGATTATTCCATTTACCGTTGATCCTCACCTCATCATACCGAGTGTTTAGCAAGAGGGCATAAAGTACCATTTTTTGAGTCTTTGGTATGACTAGAGTGAGGATTGAATCTCCTGGCTCATTAACGAACACTAACCATTATGCCAAATAGGCCGATAGAATTCTTTAATGAAATTTTAATTACAGGCAAATCATGGAGAAGTCTATAGAATCTCAAAATTTGAGAAAATTTCAATCAGATGTAAATCCTGCTGATTGTTTTCGTCTTACCTATAACCGTGGTCTTTTGAAGACTAAGGCCAATAGGCATCTCCTGTCTTTGCGATAATCATCTTTTGTTTTTGTTAGATCCTCACATCAAGTGGCTTCATGCCTTGTCTGGAGCGATTTCCATTAAAAAAATCTCATAAATTACAACTTTTTAAAGTCCATAACTTCAGTTATGTACACTCTATTTTAAAGAATATCTGAGAAGAACAAGAACACTCTTAGAAACAAAATTATACAGTAGAAATCTGATAAAACGAATACCTGGGCAGTATCCCTAGTAAGATATTCTGGACCATTCATAGACTAGACAAACTAATTCAGGCATCGATACCAGAATACTAGGAAACTAATGACTATGAACAATGCATTACACCCAGAGGATGATACAAACTGACTCTACGTAAAAAGGAGAGAAAGGAGAAGAGGACGGGTAAGTATAGAAGACTGTATGGATGACACAAAAAAGAACTAAAAAATACATAAACCAGAAAATAGAAATGTTGATCATCACAGCAAGGGGCAACGCCAAAATGAACAAAGGTGGAGCAAAAATAGAAACAGAAAGATAAGAAAAAGAAAAATGGGAAGAGAAGTTACTATGTGGACATTTTTCAATATAGCTGCAGGTTTTTAATTGCTTTGAAACCTGATATCCCCTTGCATTTATGAAACAGTCCATAGATTGCCTCTGTATTATGAACATGTCAGAAATGGTAACTTTAATTTGTAATAATATAGGGTTATATAGTTTCTATATAAAAAGGAAATTTGTTTGATTGTTATAGAACTCAGTATGATCACAATTAAAAGATCTTCAGAAAGACAAATAGTAGTAACATTTTATGGTGCTGTAATTAAATTGAATTCAGGAAATCATTTAAGAATACTAGCGTTCACTTATCGGATATCGTAGTAGGAATAAGCACAAAACTAAAATTGCATGTCGGAGAATAGTGAAAACAATTCTAACATTAATTAAAAATACAAATATCAAAATAAATAAATGAATAAATATAAATTTTATTAAATAAGATTTTTTGATATTCTACTTATTAACCTAGAAGACATATTTAAATGGATTTGTTTTGTACAGACTTAGTTACATTTTTGTATGTATTGGCTAAATTGAAAAATACATTAAAACATATCCAAAACTTTATGGCAAATAAAAAAGTTGCAAAATTCGAGATAAAATTTCGCTATTAGGTGAGAATGTTTGTAAAAACAAAAATTGAAAAAAATTGTAATAGTTAACATTAAATTATCCAAATTTATATTAAACTACACTCAGTTGTTTAACTTCAGCCCCATCTCCCAAATAATCTAACAAAGTCAAACCCAAATAGCATTTAAGCTGACAAATCAAACTTTGCTTCTGACTAGCAAATTTTCATTTGTTATTGTTATACCATGTTATTGGCAATATAATAATGTACTTCACTACAATTTATTAAAAAAAATTATGTAGTCCGGCTCAGACGACTGGTAATATGAAACATTTTTAAATGATTACCTTAAAGTAAAAATTAGCAAGGGGGATAACTCGTATTTTAATTGAAGAAAATAATAGAAGTTGTCTACTTACAACTAATTTGTTTTACATGCCACAAATATAACTCAATTCCAGAACCGAGATATACTTCAGTATGTATTTTGAATTATGAATATTGTCTGTTCATCTGTATTGCATCTTTTTTTTGTCTTGTCACTGTCTCCACCTCATTTCTATTTATAAATTAATCTATGAGCTGAGTGGTGCATAGTATTCATCCCTTCGACTTTTAAAGTAAATAATTAAACATTATTGCTGCTTACAGTTTGAAGAAATAAAACCAATTTCACTTTTGCTCAAACTATTAATTTTCCTAGCCATGGAAACTTTTATGAACATTTTGAATATACAAATGTTCAAGATGTTTGAGACCCGGGCAATGCAGAGTATGACTGCTAGTTCTTAATAAAATAAACACTGAAATTATGACAAGGATTCTTTCAATCTTAAGCATAGAGAGTCGATTAAATCTGAAACTTTGCATTGCCTTCTCATCTACCGCTCCTTTGCCACCATGACAACTAATATCTTTCTTCCGCTGTACATGTATCTGGTACGACCCATTCTGGAATATGGCATCAAGGCTTCAACCCCTCTCCCTCTCTCATTCAGGATATCCAGCACCTGGAGCGAATTCAGAGGCTGCTGACGCGGATCGTCCACAGGCTCCATACAAAGTACTACGATTAATGACTAGAGGCCCTCAACCTGTACTCGCTGGAACGTAGGCAGCTGCATGGCAACTTCAACCTCACCTTTAACATCATGTGCAGCAAATATAATGTGCTGCTGGATCCTCTTCTTCACACTGGTTCTGCAAAAGGGGCTTTGAGAAAACTCACGGAAGCTATACCCAAGACGATTTTGGATGAATCATCAGAAGGCTTCTTTTTTTTTTTTTAAAGTCCCTGACCCGTGGTACAAGCTGCTGAAAAATTGTCAGCCCACTTGTCCAAACAGTTCAAGGCGGTGCTGAACGCTTTGTGGCCATTGATATTTGGAAGATTAACCCTGTATCTATGCCATAAGCACATTGGCACACTGGTTCTCGTTAGATCACCAAAATTAAGCAACGTTGAGCCTGGTCAGTATCAGATGGGTAACCATTTGGGAATATTAAGTCCTGTATGTGGAAGGACGGCGACACCTCCCTGCAAAAAACCAATGTTGTCATCTCCCTTGACCAGGATATACAAGCAACTGAGGAAAGCTTGTGAATTTAATAATCCCTAGAAACTTCCTCTTTTAGAGGAAGCCAGCTCAACTTGACAAGGGTGAATGCTGCACCAGGTACGAGGTACAGGAGATTACCCCTGTACATAACCCTCTTCCATAGCTCGCTTTTACATGGCTCTAGTCCTGTGCTAATCTTTTGTCAATATATTGAATAGAATTGAATGGAAGGCTAAAAGAATTTCATAAATACCTTTGCCACTGCATGTGGGCTGGGAATGAGGGGTGTTTTCTCACTTTTATCATCAATGCAAAGACTGTCTTCCCTTGATTCTGTCACGCGCATGACCACCACCTGCCAACAGGAGGAGTCAAAAGATTAATCCATTTTGCTTACAAACGAACCGTTTTGTTTTTATTACTTTTGTTCATCCCAAACAAGACATATTGCCACTGAAATGATAGGGGCCAAATTTATAGGGGTGGGTGGGGACAACCTAAGTGGGGAGTTGGGCAGCCATATATGTTTTCACATTACATTTGAATTTCTGCATCTTGGTACGGTTGGTGAAACAGGGAAGCAATTTCAAAGGCAGGCGGTCCAAGGAGAGAAAACTATAAGAGTTAAACATTTTCTGACAGCTAGGGACCTCTACAGTGAAAGGGTGGGCTTTTGCTGCTAGTCGGCTGGGTCAGAGGTATTTTCGTTTTCAGCCGATATATTTGTTCCATGTTACTAAACAGTCGATGGTGTTTCTTTACGTTCCCACAAACAGATTATTTTTTTAAATTTTTGGCATGGGTACTTCTGTAGTACTTAGAATCTTGTTCGTTTTGATAACAAACAAGTAGTTTTAATTAATCGGTGCATTATAAAAGTCAAGGGAGATAATTCAAACTTTGGGGAGAGAAAACAACCTGTTTTTTGTTTAAATGCAAAGAAAATGAATTATCTCCCTTGAATATCATGATAATGGCGGCGATATTCCATGTACGGCTAAAAATTGAATTTAATTTACAAAAACAAAACTACTGGATGTTTTTTTAGTAATTTTTGGTGAACGGTATTTATGTTCCCTCACAAGTAAGTACAGCATAAATGTTTTTTGCTGTTTTTTATAACATCCTTATTCAATCTAGGTGATACTGTAGAGAATCACCAATTAATCACTATGGAAATTTCATGTTAATACGTACGTTATCACCTTTCATCTACATTTTAAAATAAATGTGATCATTCGAAAAAAATCACATACGTTTTTACTGATTCAAGAATATTTACCTCACTATTATTTTTACGGTAAGATGACATAGAATATGTATTGTTTTAAAAAGAATTAAATTTCTACACTTTTAAATAAATAAAAAAAGTGGCACATTTGTTTTCTTTATTTCAAGAATATTTAGCTGACAATGACAATTATTTTTATGGAAGAAGAAAGAGTAATTATTTTCTTAATAGTATTGACCATGACCATTTCCAGCTAGGCTATATAATAATACACTAAGGCAATTTCATGTTCGTACGTACTTATCACACTCGACCACTTTTTTAAAAGATAGGATCACATGATCGCCAAAGATACAATGCAAAAAAAAGTAATTTTAAAAATTCCATCTGATGTCTCTGCTGTGTCGAACATGAAACTAACTAAAAAATACATTTTCTTGGATTTTGGGCTAGGATCAAAGCGTAGTATCTGTTCTGTCCAAAGATGATGCAATATCATTTCTTTCCATGTAATGCATATCATCAACCCTCACTAACGAGATTTCACTTTCATACATCATCACGCTGTGTACACATGCCTGATAAGACTATTTATCTTCCTCCCACAAGGTAAGATGTGACACAAGGTCGGGAAAGTAGGAAAAAACCAGCGCTCGAGAATTTGAGCACTCTGGCTATTTAAAAATTGCCTGGGCAGCCCCGTCAGCATTTCCCGGTAGGGGCATCTCAAGCGATTAGCAATAAACTAACCCCTTCTCAAAGGGTGAGAAGGCAAAGCCTGGGAGGGTGCACCTCCTAGAACTGCACAGGATGGACAACCGATAGACTGGCGTAAATCAAAACCCGAAGGCCCAGACAATACCAATCTATGGGGTAAAAACCCCTGGCTGGGGTACTTTTCTCAGTCGAGAGTTGTAATGCACTACTGATTAGTAATGGTAGAAAGTTCCTTGAACTTTATCCATCCACTCCTAATTCTTGCAATCATACTAGCACCTGCTCCTCCTTGTGTTCCAATGGTATTACCCACATAACAAAACTTCTGAACAACCTTAATAGCTTTGCCATCCAAATATACTTTATCCACACTTGAGTTCCCATCTGTCTCCCTTGTCTTACACTTATTGCACACAGTCATCATCTCTTAAACTACCTGTAATGCCACTGCACTTATATACCCAATGCTTAAAAGTAGCACACAAAATTTAGTTGCATCTAATTCCCTTTCAACAAACTGAGCAGGGAACTTTCCTATTTCTGGGAGCTTTCCAACGCTACAACCACTGATCATCACTTTGGTCTTGGTAACCTTCACTCTTGATTTTTTCTTTTCATAACATTCCTCCAAGTCTTTAACTTAAGTAGACATTTCATTATTTCACAGGCAAGTACTAAATCATCAGCATACAATATCTCTACGAAACACCCTGGACAATGCTTCTAAGACATAAATAAAAAACAATGAATTCAATGGTCACTATTTTGGCATTTGGGTGTTTTATGAACTGTATTATTTGGACATTACTAATTTTTGGAAATTACATAATATTGGATATGAGAAAATGATAAAGACAAATGAGAAAATTAAAAAATAATTTCTTTGAAAATGATTTGTATTTTAATAAATTACGGAATTTCCAAAATAAGTTGAATAATTTAATTTTTAGAAAATCTGAAAGAAAAAAATAGGTTCACAAAGTCGCCAAACATCTAAATAGTGACCATTTTTGTGCCACTGCAGTCTAATACAGTAATACAGACACAAACAACATGGCTAGAAACGTGTAATGCTATTATGTAATAAGCAAAATTTAAATGAAATAAAACTACTGTAGGTTTTTTGTGTCAGATCTCTTTCTCGCCGAACACTTGACATGGTCCAAACTCGCCATGTCAAGTTTTCACACTGATCCTGGGAGGAAAATTATTTCTTATATCAATGAGAATTCGCTTATGCAAGACAATAAAAAAAAACTCTCGTCATCTCACAAAAAAAAAAGATTTTATCTTGTAAGCGGAATGATCTAGGTTCAATCTCCGATGCATGATACACGGCGCAACCTTCATTCTTTTTCCTTGTGGACCTGCATGATGGCTGCTACAACTACTTGTTTGTTATCAAAATGAGCTGAGATTCTAAAAGTTGAAAACTATTGGAGTTCATAAGCCCCCCTCCCCCTGACTATTTAAACAATAAAGGCATTTATTTCACGGTGATTTAATTGTAACGAAAATTATATCCAATTTTTAAAAAACACTGTATAACAATATTTGAATAATAAAAAAAATTATTTGCAAATTTTGTGAATCAAAGGGTAACGGGAAAGGAATACATTTGATTACCTTGATTTTTTCATGAGAACTGGGCATCATTTCCAAGACAAAATCATGTTCGCTGTCAAGAAAAAGGCGTGCCACCCTGTAATACAAATATGGTTCACATCCTCCACATTCTTGAGACCAGCGAATTGCATGTGTCAACATTCGGTGGAATAAAGCCTCTAAAATAAAAATTGGAGATGAAGCAAACAAAAAAATACGAAAACAAAAACAAATACAAACCACCAACAACCAAGGCAAAAATAATAGAAACAATAATAACACCAGAAATAACACCCACCTACACAACTGGAGAACAGAGCCAACTACCCCAAAATTAATAAATACTTGACAAATAATATTGTATACAAAGCCATTATGCACAACATTAATAATGAAGAATAGGTGTACATGGGTGCTACCGAAAACATATTCAAGACCAAGTACACCTACCATATAATGACCCTCGGAAATTCAGTATACAAAAACTACATCTATGGGATAAGAAAATAAACATCCATGCTAGCATAAAATGAAAGATCATAAAGGTAGCACCTGTTTGCAGTATAAACAGCAGACATTGTAGGTTGGTCTAGAGGAAAAATATCAAATAATAAGTTCAAAACAAAAGTATAAACTACTCAACAAAAAGCATTTATTAAAAAACCATTTCCAAAAAATTATGTCAGACGGATTGCTATTTGGGTAATACTTCGAAAGTCTGACTGATATTTTTTTATATGGATATTATAAACAAATGATTGAAGAAATGAAATTTTTAACCGTTTGTGCATTAGTTCGATAACAAAATGTCCAAATAATAGCAAATACGTAGGTGAAAAAAAATAAGCTTTTACACTCAGATTAAACAGACACAAATCATGTCTAAACTCCGACATAGGTATTTTTAACATGGATAACTTTTTTAGAGACTGGGAAATATCTCTTTAGCTATGAACAAATTACTTGTAACGGTAATATGACAATGATACATCCGTGTCCAATTTCGGGTAAAGCCACCGGACACATGTAAACACAAGATTATCACCAAAGAACAGTTATACTACATATTGTTCATAGTTAAAAAAAAACCCAAAACAAATGAAGTGATAAAGAAAAAGAAAAACGACTTTTAAATGTATCTGATATCTAATTATTCATAAAAATTACATATTTAAAACAGTTTATATCTTTTTATAAAGCAAAGTCAAATGTTCCCATATTTCGTTGATGAGAATAACTTTAATAACAAAAAATAGATTAAAAGTCTGTTTCCTCAGTGATTTAGGCTAATTATTGGTCCTTGTTTTAAAAAAAAAAAAAATTTCAATCGATTTTAATATTTAGTCTTGATCAATAATTTATTGTTGAATAGTCATAAATAAGAAGGAAAGGTAAGGAGCTTTTACCCTCACACTCAGAAGTTCTCCTACTGTCATCCATTACACCGGATACATTTTTAATAACAGAATTTTTCCATATTCATCTAGCACTATTTTTTTTTCATTTATTCAGTGATGCTCTAATTATTTTTTGGGGGGGGAGAGGGATACCTTTGTTTAAAAATTCTTTACTATTATTATTATTATTAAATCAATAAACTGAAACTAAATAAATAATCAACCTGAAATAACAAAAAACTCATTTCTTTTCAGCATTTCTAGTAACAAGCTTTTTGTGCCCGAGCGCAGAAGACATAAAAAAATGGGGAGTGCTTTCAATTGCCATAATTTTACCATAACACCTTTAATGTTATGGAATAAGTATAATTTTAAAAAATACTTATTTAAAAACTAGTTTATACCGGCTCTTGGATATGTCAATTTTCATCTTTATCTAGCTTATACCGCTTTATAGCTAGTACGTAAAAAAATATTTGAAATTTTGTAGAAAAAATATGCTACTTAGTATTTGCATGAGAGAGTAAGTAACTACGATTAATGTATTTACGTATTGTTTTTATTGGCAAAAAAACGTGAGAAATTATGTTGTTAAGCAATAATAATTCACTTCGAAATAATGCAGAATACCGTTTATGTCTATTCTTTTGTGGATTATCAAAAAACAAAATTAAAAAAAAAACTAAAAAAAAAACGGTCACTTAGTTTTAAAAATATATATTTATGTTATGTTAATTTCTTTAAATTTATAAAACGCATATACAGTTAAAAAATCCTTTAGTACATGAGAATCGAACTTGAGTATTGACATAGGGATCAATTAGGTTTCAGGGACCCCAGAAATAAGCAAATATGAAAGGGACGAATTCGGGTCTACACTAGTTTCTTTGACTTTTGGTTGACCTTCGTACACGAACATGGCATATGTCAAACAACTCGGGTGTATTATCCATTTGGTTACAGATGCCACGTGCATGTGTGATGGTCAATCGGAAGTCAGAGAAACCGGTGTAGACCAGAATTCGCTTCTTTTTTTTTAAAGATTTAACATAAAAAAAAATCACTTCCATCCAAACTTTGGGCGAAAAAGAATGTTTTTGGTAATTTTAATTATTTTGTCTCAAAGAAAGTAAAGAATAAATAAACGCTAATAAATACGTGATAACTACAAACAATTTTTTTTAAAACAATATTTTAATTTTATCGATGTTGCACCAATGTGTAAAACAAAACAAATCACAGCAAAAGAAAAAAAACATAAACAAAAATGAAAGTAATTACTTCCAGACAACGTCGGATAAGTACAGCTAGTAATTATATATATATTATATATATATATATATATATATATATATATATATATATATAAACAAACAAATAACTGAAGAAATCAGATTTTAATTGTCTTTGTATCAGTTAGATAAATATAGGATAACACTACAAAAATGCCACCCATGGAATCGTAAACAAAAATCTATATTCTTTTTGCAATCCAACCATATTTGGTACAGATAAACTTCAATCGATGCCTGACTTGTCCACCAAGTTTCAGTCATGAATGTTTAACAGTCTTTGTTTTATCGCCGTTCAATAATATGTGGGGACACTTTGGTGATCGTCTCATCAGTAAGAGGTGTAAACCTGTGATTCTGACTGGGATTCACACTCACCAGACCTTAACCTCAAAGATAATGTCTATCAAAACAATCCCCAAACTATTCCTGAAGAAGACATTCACAGCCCAAATCAGCGGTATCCAGGTGTGCTTGCAATGCAAAGTGTATATTTGGAGTATATCATTGAACAGCTTTAAAACAAATACTGTTAGATATTCATGACTGAAACTTGGTGGACAAATCAGGCATAAACTGATGTTTATTTGTACTAATATGGTTGAATTTGTTAGGGCCTGAGCCTAAAAATAATATTACGGTAAAGTTATTTATCTTGCATCCAAAAACGGAAGAGTTATCTGCTCTTGGAGTGAATTACACTTTTTTGATGTAAAAACGATGCTACAAAGATAAAAAGGAAGAAGTCGTTAGTCAAAATCAAACATCGATTTGTCAGATATAACAAAAAGTGCTTTACAAAAACACAATCATTTCGCATCCAGCGGCTTGAAAATTATCATTGAACCTGTAGATTTGATGAATAAATCTATTAAAGTTCATACTTTGTCCTTCGATCATTTTTGGTCTGTTATTAAATTGATAACAGCGATTATTTTCAGACAGAACCGGATTTCAAACAAGATTGTGAATTTTATTAATGATTCTATTAATGGGTGGCATTTTTAGCGGGTAACCTTGTAATAGCATTTTTGAAAGTTAGAGAAATTATTAACAAATTCTAAGAGATGAAAAGTAAAGAAAATTGTCTCACCTGGAAGGAAACCAAGGAAATTCAAATAAAATGTCACACCTTCTGCATTTTCCATGAACAGATTTTTTTTATCCCTAAGAAGATGAAATCGGCCAGGGACATAATAAGTTGCTACTCTTGAGTTTTCAACCTGTGAAACCAATGTTTTTTTTATAACACTCATAAAGTAAATCCGTAGGCAATATCTTATTTTTAGAAAAAAACCAATAATGTATACGAAAATAATACTCGTTCTTAGATGGGTTCATGCTATGTTAATATGAATATTTATTTGCTATGTGCATGTTTTTGTCTAAGAGATGACAATCGAATAGTCTTGTTATTAATAAACAGCTTAAGTACCCATCAATGCCGGGTTTCTCAAACCTTTTTCTTCTGCATGTCAGTTCAAATTTAAAAAAAAAAAATCTTTTTACTTTAAATCACAATAAAATAATTACAAAAAAAAATAAATAAGGGCATTATTCAAGTTTGTGATGATGATGATCGATATCGGCTTGGAAAATAACGAACGTTATAGCAAAAAAACAAAACAATTGTCTAGTGCGAGATTCGAACCCTGAAAGATGGTATAAAATATTGAAACTGAAGATAAACACTATCCACATGGCCACAGATCAAGTGAAAATCCTTCGTCTTTGCAACCTATTTAAACTGTTTATGAGTTAGGCGTAGGGATAAAAACTCCATAGATCTAAAATAGTTCGATTGTCTAAAATAAAGAAACATCAATAAAAGTTCCATTTTTAATTTAAAAAAAAAAAAAAAAATAGATTCAAATATGTACAATGATTTGACAAGAAAAAAAGACAATCTTGACTTGTTTATTTATTTTTATTACTGGTACTGAAAAGGTTCAGAAGTATGTTGTTCAGTCAGCTTGGAAAGGGAATGCTAAAAATGTCGGACCATTTGTTTCGAATGTTATTTTTACTTACTTTTAATTTTGAATAATGAGTTTTAAAAAAGGTTCAATAACTGACATCAATAAGGACATTAGTTAGAAGGTGCCGACTCCAAATCTATGGTTAGTTTGGCCCTTAGATCAACCATGTAACTGTAAAGCTGCATCACACATACATATGCACATACAGACAACTTTGCTTTATAATATATATATATATATATATATATATATATATATATATAGAGAGAGAGAGAGAGAGAGAGATAGATAGATGGTTGAAAACCAAAAGAGTCTACAATTAATATTAGGTCTTCTATATACTAATTTTTTACACAATAAATAGTTGTCAATATTGATAGACACAGGGGGGGGGGCTTTGAAGCTTTAAAAAAATGTTTACTAATAGGTCATCACTTATCAAGGCCTGGGGGCCAGTCTAGAATAAGAGTTAAAGAGAACGCCTGTTGGACAATGATTGCCGCCACCAGAGGACCTGAAATAATTGGTGGAAAGGGAAGATGACTTAAGAGGAATTGATTATCCAAGAGGACAGCTTACATTAGACTTCAAGACGACTATGTTGGAGCTGGTTAAGAAGCAGACTCGTGATATCATGTTCCACAGATAAGATGTTCTAGGAAAGGAACTTTGTTCATGGAAGTTCTGGGAAAGGAACTTTGTTCATGGAAGTTCTGGGAAAGGAACTTTGTTCATGGAAGTTCTGGGAAAGGAACTTTGTTCATGGAAGTTCTGGGAAAGGAACTTTGTTCATGGAAGTTCTGGGAAAGGAACTTTGTTCATGGAAGTTCTGGGAAAGGAACTTTGTTCATGGAAGTTCTGGGAAAGGAACTTTGTTCATGGAAGTTCTGGAAAAGGAACTTTGTTCATGGAAGTTCTGGAAAAGGAACTTTGTTCATGGAAGTTCTGTTTGATTTATGGTAAAGAGAGAGAAAGAAAGTTCTTTGCTGCGGTTGTCACTAGACAAGTTCTTGCTGTGAATGTCTTACAGGGGGGAGGGGCCATGGATTAGAGCTCAGCTAGGCACCTACCATGATCATAACGATACAGTAGAGAGAGGCTAGCAACATTTCTTCTGTGTGAAAGAGGCTGTAGGGACAAGAAAAGATCACCCCCCCCACTAGATTATGAAGTCGGTTTGTGGCTTCAGTGCAATAGTAGAACATTTTATGACAACTGCCTTTAAATAGGATTAATCTCTCGCTGATTTATCGAGTTGTTGACAATGGCCACGTGGGCTAAGATGTCAGAATTTGAGTTTGAAACATGACTTGTGTTTCGGGGTTCGAGTCCGGCGATCGGTGTGAATAATTCTTCTTTAAACTGACATATCTAGATAAAAACATATTGGTAAATATATATATATATATATATATATTTCCTATGTTACTCACTTGTATGTATAGAATCTTTTTTGGAAATTCAGAATAAGTGTGCAGTGTTCACTTCAATTTTGTTCTCAAGCATGTAACGAAGCTCTCTGTATGCACTTAAATCAAAAATAAAATTTGAAATCTGATTATTTTGAAACTCTCATTTAGTTACTGCCCATTCTTCTTTCTAGCTGATTCCATCGTCCACAGCAGTATGTTCTAGGCCTATCACGAACCACCATATTAAAGTTGATTATCACAAATACCACACTCTTATAAAAATAGAGTTTACAGACAAAGAAACAGAAATGCTGCAGTGCTTATCACACAGAGAAATTTCATTATTCACTTGATTCTGCACATGACGATGATGACATGTTTTTAGATGTGGTGAAGCACCTCTATACAGTGGTGTACAGGGGGTCTGATCATGCCCGAGGCTAACTTCTCGATTGTATTTCACAAAGACTCAAGTTCTGAAAAATATTATAACAAAGAGAGATTGTTTAAATATGACTGGATGCCCCCCCCCCCCTCGAATTTGGATGCCTGGGGTCAATCCCCCCCTCTCTCTGCATGCCACTACCTCTATAAGAGTCTCTGTTTGTTGGTTAGTTGTGCTTAAGTCTTAAATAGCATTTTCATCACTAAATATGCCGATTGAATATCCGTTCGTGTTGATAAATCCGACAATTGAGACCCACCTTTGAAGGTATGCGCTTGCATATGAGATCAAATTTCTCTAATAATCCAAGAAGAGCCATTTTCTGATCCAGATCATCCACCCAAAGATAATTCACTAACTCATCATCAAGGATTCCAGATCTTTCTAACTGCTGCCATTTGTCAATGAGACTATTTTTCTGAAATAGAAAACCAGAAAATCAATTAGTCCTTCATTTGAAATCTTTTATTGCAAACACTGATTGAATTATACTAAACAATTAAAAAAAAAAAAAAAAAAATTTTTTTAATGGATATAAGATTACAATAATAACCAGGAACATGAAATAATTTTTCATTAAAACCTTGCTGTATTAAATACATATAACCTTTTCTATTAAAAAATTGTTATGCACAGTTTTTCTAAAACTAATTAAGCAAACAGTAAAAATACAATCAAAGAATAATATCAAGAGCCTAGAAAAAATAAACAAATGGTATCTAGGAAAAAAAATTAAACGGACACCTAGCCTAAACATTATGACGTTTGGCACCAAGCCTGAACATTATGACGTTTGGCACCTAGCCTGAACATTATGACGTTTGGCACCTAGCCTGAACATTATGACGTTTGGCACCTAGCCTGAACATTATGACGTTTGGCACCTAGCCTGAACATTATGACGTTTGGCACCTAGCCTGAACATTCTGCATATAGGCACCTAACCTGAACATTCTGCATATAGGCACCTAACCTGAACATTCTGCATATAGGCACCTAACCTGAACATTCTGCATATAGGCACCTAACCTGAACATTCTGCATATAGGCACCTAACCTGAACATTCTGCATATAGGCACCTAACCTGAACATGATGCAAATTGACTCTTAGCCTGAACATGATGAAAATTGGCACATCTAGCAATCTACGCCAGAGTTATCTGTCTGTCTTCCACCTTTTCTGTTACCTCTGACTTAAACATTCCTAAATTAAATCAGTTTTAAGTTAGACCATGACCGATATTTTGAGCAAGTTTGGTGACAATTTATAAAGCGATGTGGACGTTAGGCTGTACACAAACACTGACAAACCAACAAATGAACTCAACAGAAAAAATAAACTCCTTGGTGGAAGTAATTATACAACACTATCTGTACCTATCCAGTGGAGGCTGAGATTCATTTTCATTTTAGTTTAAATTTTAAAATGTAAAAAAATAATAATGTACAAATCATGAAGAGATGGAAAAAAAGAAACTCAAAATGTAAAGGATATAACTGATATTTTTATCTCTAAGCTACAATAGGAATTATCTCCCTTACATTTTGAGCTGTTTAGGTCATTATTTTAAATTGTCTCCATTGTAATAATCTTCCATGCTGGAATAATTATTTTCGTGAAGAAACTGGAGCGAATTACACTTTTGATGCAAAGAAGATGCTGCAAGGATAAAAAGGAAGAAATCAAAATCAAATATCGATTTGTCTGATCTATTGTTATTTAGTTCTAACATGGAAAATCTGACAAGATAACTTTATATATCAGATTAAATAGATTCTCAGACATAGAGCAAATTTTGCTCATTTTAAAACCCTTGAATGGGGCTTAACTTCATAAAACTAAAACTGTTCTAATCCCATAACTTCAGTTGTGTAAACTCTAGTTCACAGTCTTTGCTATAATTGAACTCTTTAAAAGGTATTGGAATTTATATGAGACTCATAACTTGGTCAGTGTGGTGGTTTTCCCTTGTCCTTTTAAGTGTGTAACTTGTAACTTGTTTTTAAAAAAACAACTTTTGTAACTAGTATCTACTCCCGCAAGTGGGCATTGTGTACCCGGCAAACAAGACTGATCTCGATCATCTGTATATTTCTTTTTTTTTCCACTTTCTTTCTCATAGGACCACAGGTTTAGTCTGCACCAGTCCCAGACACAAAACTGCCCCTCAACCAAAAAACACTTTTTTTTAAATTCTTGTCAGTCTCGATTGAGAAACAAGAATCTTGTGCTTGAGTTAACTTCATTTTGGCCAATGATGCAGGTGCCGTTTCATTTCATTCTAGCTTCGCTGACATTCGTCTCACAAGTTTACCATGTCCAAAAGCACATATACAAACAATTTGCCTCCTCTTGCTTTAGTGAAATAAGTCTCCACCACAAAGGGTCTTGCATAGATTGGCCAAAGGTTCCCTTAGGGGTCACATAAACCAGCTTATATTAACTCAAATGCTTAAGATTCCCCACTTCTTTTCCCATTTTCACTACTACGGTTGACATCGGTTAATGGTTAATTTCATTACAACACAAGCGGTAGACAGCTGTTGCAAGCAAAAACCAATCTTTCTAAGATGGAAAGAGCCAGCAACTGTTGGGGCCAAAGCGTGCACACCTGTTAACAGAACCCGCTTCATATTAGTTCACAAACCCTCATTCTGTATATTTACCTTTTACTGTTTGTATATCATTCTTTATTACTTGCCTAAGTAAAATTGTTCAATTAATATACACGGTTGTTGTTCCTTTTCTTCAAAAGCTGTCGCTCCCAATTCAACTTTCAGTGTTATCTTCAAGTATAATTCTTATTTTCTCTCGCGCAAGAATTGAAATTTCTTTTGGGGCTAGAAATCCCCACAAAGGGGTCCTTGAGGAAGCATGAAGCCTCACTGAATATTATTTATCGCTGATTCTGATGAGATTTAAACAATAACGAACAGATAAAAAATGATATCTAACATATGAAGTTATCTTGTCAGATTTTCAGAGTTTGTCATCAATATCAGTCTGATAAATCAATATTTGATTTTGATCAGCCAATTTTTCTTTTTTTCCCCCCGTGACCTATTTTTAAAAATTAATAAATAAAAAAGAAAATACAATAATGGCTTAAATCTACAAGTGTAAAGCTTTTCTAATCTCATAACTTCAGTTGTGTAATTTCTATTTAAACATACATTTTAACAAATCAAAATTGTTTTTGATTGCTTTGAAATATTTTGAGGTATATTCTCCTGTTAAAGGTTCCAAATGAGTTTCATTATTATGACTGCATCCTGGAATTGGTGTTCTAGTGAGCACCAAATATTTAATGAGTAAATTTGTAAATATTAATAAATATTAACTACCTACCTGACATTGCCCGGTAATGTTTTACTTAAAACAAAACATGCTTCTTTTTTTTTTTTTTTCAAACGTAACTCTGTACTACAGAGTTATGTCTCTTTTTCAAGATGGTTCTGCATGAAAATAATTCTGATGCAGTAAAGGCATTTTCTGTAGGGAATTAAATCGTAGGAAGAAAGCTTTTATTTATCTCCCTCACACTGCAAGACGTCTTGACACAAGGTCGGAAGGTGGGGATTGAAAAGCCAGTGTACAAAAAGAAGTGCACTTTGGTCTACAAAAATGCCTGAGCAGCCCTGCCGGCATTTCCTGGTAGGGATGCCTCAGGCTATTAGCAATAACTAACCCTTTTTCAAAGCACAAGAAGGTAAAGCCTGGGAGGGTGGATCTCCTAGAACGGCACAGAACCATACCTCAGCCCGACAGAAATAAGGCTACAAGTTTCGAAATAACCCAGTGTCGAACTGATTGTTGAGTATATATCCTCGGTTGGTATGAAAGCCTCTATGCAAAGAAAGCCATTGATGACAAAAAATTGAGAAAGAGACTAACTTTATTTTATATGTTAGATAACTCACCTCGTCAACTGACTGCCGTGCAGTGATAATCCTTCTGAACATGTCAACTAACCATTGGGGACTTAAAATGACCAGGTTCCGGAGAATGTTGTCGACTGTACCCGAACCGCCACCATAGTAAACAATCAAGCCAAGATCATGGTAGAACTCGAGCATCGTCTGGACTTCATCTTGGTCTTCAATGCCGAGATCAGAGGCCAAATCAGTTATCTGAAGACGAAAGAAGACAAATGAAAATGATATTCTTTTGGAATGAAAAGTAAATTGAAAATAAAAATGAGAGGAAAAGGATGAGGGGTGGGGAAGTGCATAGTCAAAAGTCTGGGGTTTTAGGCTGACAAAAAAAAAAAAAAAAAGTGTCAACTATCTAGGCTGGTAAGTACAAGTGTCAAAAACTGGCAAGAAATATCAAATTACAGTCAAATACTTCAACACAACCCGAAATAACTTGTCTACAAATAAAATTACCACTGAACACCCTCATAAAAAATTTAGCCTTTTATAACCAAAGCACAGTGTGTCTATTATTGCTGAAAATGAAAAATCATAATATCACAGCCAAAACTTATCGCCTGAGATTGGTCAAAGACTTTTGATCTATTATTTCTTTTGCATTGTTAGTTTTTATTTATCTCTTTGCCAGGAGGTTAGACACAAGGTCAGGTCTGGTTTTGAGAAGCCATGTCACTAAGATAAACACACTCTGGCCTACAAAAAAATGCCTGAGCACCCCTGTCGGCATTCCCCAGTAGAGGCACCTCAGACGATTAGCAATAAACTATCCACTTTCTCAGAGAGAGGATAAAGCCTGGGAAAGCATACCTCCTAGAACTGAACAGAATCATACCTCAGTCGGACAGCAACAAAGCCACTGTCAGACTGCTCATTCAGCTATAATTTTTTTTTCCACCAGCTGGCGCATTGTAGTGAAAATCAGTATATTTCAACGTCTATAAAACGTTCCTTGTTCTCAATGTTACTTTTCTTCTTTTGCAGACATTATTTTCTTCTCATTATCTTTACTAGAAAAATATGCCCCCCTCCTCCTGCCCCAGTCGCATATTTTTACTAATGTATATAATGTAAGTGTTTAGTTTGCTAATGAACAGCCGAGTGTGACAATTTTTTGTTGACATACGCAAAAGAGTAGGTAATATCTGGGAGAATGTGCTCATGACAACAGAACAGATACTACACTACCTCTCCTCAAAGGAGTGTTTGTTTGTTTGTTGGGTTTTAACGACCTTTCAACCCTTATAAGGTCATCTCAGGTCAAACTTTTTTTTTTTTTCCTTTTTAAAGTTCAAATGGTTTAACTATGTTTCCTCTTTGGGAAGTTGTTTTTATCGAGCAGGACTTGACTGTTCTTAATGTATACTCACTGTTTGCTTTTGGTATGGTTTTTGGTGAGTAGGAAGGAAGGTATTAATTGGGTCATTCTTTTAAGAGATATTTTTGAATTGGCTGCTTGATGACAAGATAATTATTTTCTTAATCAAGTTGTTTGTTTTTCTTGTCTAATGTTATTTTGTAAATACTGATATATATATATATATATATATATATACATACATATATATATATATATATATATACATATATATATACATATATATATACATACATATACATATATATATACATACATATACATATATATATATATACATATATATATACATACATATATATATATATATATACATATATATATACATACATATATATATATATATACACACACACATGCACATACACACATACATAATTTTTTTTTTTTTTTTTTTAATTTTATTGTATAAGTTGGATTCTTTGAGAAACCCTATTTTTTTAGACGGGTTATATTTTCAAATAGTTTATTAATATTTGTTGCTTTGTAGTATTTATTGCGTATATGTGTATATCTTTTGCATTTAAGTAATATGTGTTTTATTGTTTGTCCTTCATTACAATGATTACACCGAGGCTCTTCCTCTCCTCCTAGTAGGTGTATGTGGGTCAGTCTTGTGTGGCCAATACGTATACGTGTCAATACTGTGTCTTCCCTTTGGTTGCTTGTCATGTTTTTGTTTTCTGTTCCAACTATAGGTTGATGTTCATACAACTTGTTTTGAAGGAAAGTGTTCCATATTGTTTGCCATTTTGATTCTATGTGCTTTTTAACTTTTCGTTTGAAATCTGTATATGGGAATTTGATATTACTTATATCTTTGTTAAGGGCTTTTTTAGCCAATCTGTCTGCCTTTTCGTTGCCTTTAATACCCACATGACTTGGTATCCAGGCCATGATTATTTCCTTTTGTGCTTTCATTAAATTATGTTTTTCCAGTATATTGGAGATGTAAGGGTGGTACGATCTCCTTTTTTCTAGGGCAATGAGTGAAGATAAGGAGTCTGTGAATATTATGAACTTTTTTGTGGAATTTCCTGTATAAGTTCAATTGCCATGTTTATGGCTTTCATTTCGGCAGTGAAGATTGAAGCGTCGTTGGGTAGTCTTATAGTTTTTTGTTTATAGACGCTATAGGCTGCTGCTCCCACTTTTTTCTTGTCTTTACATCCATCTGTATAAATGGCTATATGCGTTGTATAATGTTCTTTAAGTGTTGCAAATCCGTATTGGTATTCATTTTCAGTTGTTAGTTATTTCCTGTCGCAGTGTGAGGTCTATTTTCAGTTTGGTCAGCATCCATGGTGGTATATTAGAATTTGTCCATCGTGATATGTTGGGAGATGGCTTCTTTAATACGTATTCCCAGAGATCGTATGACTGAGGGTTTACTGGTGTAAAAGTGGTTGTATTGTGATGTGAATATTTTTTTATATGTTGGGTTATCAGGGTCATTTTGGATTTTTAACATATATTGAAGTGAGAGCTTTTCCCATCTTAGTTGTAATGGGAGTTCATTGGCTTCTACATTGAGACTTTGCATAGGAGAGGTCCGAACAGCATTCAGACATAATCTTAGTCCTTGATTTTGTATGGGTTGTAGTTTTTTTTAGGTATGACTCACGGGCTGCACTATAGATTATACAACCATAATCTAATTTTGATCTAATCATGCTCTATATATGAATAACTTCATTTTACGATCCGCTCCCCAGTCCTTTTTTGATATGATTTTTAAGAGATTTAAACTTTTAATACATTTTTGTCTTACGTATTATATGTGACTCTTGAAATTCAATTTGCTATCAAGAATGAGTCCTAAATATTTGGTTTGTTGAACTATTGATATTATTTATTTTGAGTTGCGGATCAGGATGTAGTGCTCTTTTGTTACAGAAATGCATGCATACTGTTTTGTTTTTAGAAAATCTGAATCCATTTATGTTTGCCCATTTTTCTATTTTATTAATGCAGTTTTGCATCTTCCTTTCTACTATCAACATGTGTGGGGATGACAAGGCAATCGAAAAGTCATCTACAAATAGAGATTTCTCAATTTCAGGATTGACTTCTTGTATAACACTATTTATTTTTATTACAAAAAGTGTCACTGACAAAATGCTTCCCTGGGGTACTCTCATCTCTTGTTTATGAAGTTTGGACATCGTTGCTCCGTTTCTAACTCGGAAAATACAATTCGATAAAAAGTTTTGTATGAATGTGGTTAGTCTACCTTTTAGGCCTATGTTGTATATGTCTTTTATAATTCCATGTTTCCATGTAGTGTCGTAGGCCTTCTCTCGGTCGAAAAAAACTGCAATAACATGATGACTCTGTACAAAGCCATCTCTGATAAAGGTTTTGAGTCATACTAGTTGATCAATGGTACTTCGGTTTTGTCGAAATCCACTTTGGTATTTGGATATATACTGATATTTCTCAATATACCACTTCAATCTCTCATTCACCATTCTCTCCATTGTCTTACATAAAAAGCTAGTTAGTGAAATAGGTCGATAATTTGTTGGATTTGATGGATCTTTTCCGAATTTCGGTATTGGTATGATTATTGCTTCCCGCCATGTTTCCGGAAAGTTACCTGTGTACCAAATCTGGTTGAAAATCTCTACTAGAGGTGTTGCTGGTAATTGTTTCAGGAATTGATAGTGCATATCATCTGGTCCTGTTGCTGTATCATGAGATTTTCTGAGAGTCTTCCAGTTCAGTGATAGTAAATGGGATGTTGTAATTTTCTGTATTGTCTGATGTGAAGTTAAATTTTTGCTTTTCAGCATTGTTCCTAAGTTTTTGAAATGTAGGATCGCACTGTTTGCTCGAGGAGTGATTTTCTAATTCTTCCGCCAACAGGTTGGCAATATCTTCCCTTTCTGTACATTTTTCTCCGGTTGCTTTTTGTAAGTGAAATTTGGATGCGGTCCTCTTCCCATTCATTTTCCTAGTCATATCTCATACTTTCTTTATTGGTGTGTAGGTGTTTATCTTTGAGATATATTGTTTCCAGGTTTCTCTTTTACTTTCTTTGATAATGCGCCGTGCGTTCGCACGGGTTTGCTGATATGTTTGTAAATTGCTTGTGGTAGGGTTAGTTTCAAACATTCTTTTTGCTTTTTTCCCCGTTTTTTGATGGCTTCTTTACATTCTGTATTGAACCAGGGATTTTGTTTGTTATGTGAGGTTATTGAGGATTTCGGGATTGTTTCTGTTGCTATATGTGTTAGAATATTTGTCAGACTTGTGATTGGATTTGGTTCTTTGAGAATTTCCTTTTTAATTAGGGATGTACAGAGGTCTTTAAATTTGGGCCAGTTGGCTTTGTGTATTTGCCAATGGGGTATTTTGTCCTGTTATTGGTTTATTGGTATCTATGAATATAGGTGTGTGGTCACTTCCACATTGGTCATCGTGAGTTCTCCAAATGAAGTCCATGAAGATGGTGGGAGAGCAGATTGATAGGTCGATGGCCGACATTGAACCTGTTCCTGGGTGTATGTATGTGTAGCTTTTGTTGTTCAGCAAACATAGATCTGTTGTTTCAAGTATTGTTTCTATGATTTTACCATTTGGGTTTGAATCGTTACATCCCCAGATTTCACTATGGGCATTGAAGTCTCCCGCTAATAAGAAGGGTGTCTGAAGTTGGTTTATCAAATTGTTTAAATCGTCTGTTTTAAGTTTATATTTTGGAGAGATGTATAATGAGCATATTGTTATTGTGCAGTGGAGAGTAACTTTTATTGCTATTGCCTGTAGATGAGTATTTAGTTGTAGTAGTTCTTGAGCTATTGATTTTTTTACCAAGATTGATGAGCCACCTATTGGTCTATTATCTATCATTGACCTATTAGTTTTGTTGTATGTTTCATATCCCTTAAAGGATATATTATCCGATTCCTTCAGGTATGTTTCTTGCAGGCAAACTATATTTAAGCTGTTGTTTGTTAGGAGAAGCTTGATTTCTTCATAGTTTGCTTTGACTCCTCGGCAATTCCATTGTAGAATATTTGTGTTTTTATGATTAGTCGTGTTTGGAATTTTGGGGGGTGTTGTAGAATCAGACTTCTTTTTTGTTTGAGTCTTGTTTATATGCAAGAATTCTTCTGTCTCCATAGTTTCCAGAATTTCAAATCTGTTTTTGTTGGTGAATTTTGGGATCTTGATTTTGATCTGGATTTTCTGGAACCCCGTCCCCTGGTTGTGGCTTCTTTTCGGGTTTCCTCACTAGGAGATTGTAATGGTGTTCCAGCCGTTGAGGCCATTTCTTGAGGGGAGGACTTAGATTTCTTCTTGTTTGATTTTGTTTGTGTTTTTTGTTTGTTTGTTTTGTCTTTGATTCTTCTTTGCTAACTTGTTTATTTTCAGTAATTGTTTTCATGATATTTTTCATCTCTTGTATAAGTATTCTCATCTCATTTAAGAGTTGAATTATTATGTCCGGCTTTATTTCAGTTTGGTTTCTTTGTTGGTCTGTTTTTTATATGTTACTTTTGACTATTTCAGAGTATTTTGTGTTTTCAATTATTTTCCTTGCTTCAGGAAAAGGGATGTTTTTGGTATATTTCGTCTTAGTTATTTCTTTTTCCTTTTTCCAGACTTCACATTTTCTGGAGTTTGCAGGATGATTTTTTTTGCAGTTAGAGCAGTTTGCCTCCTTTTGACAGTCTGTATGCCTTGTGTTGTTTTCGCCGCCTCTTCCACATACTGGAGATCTATTGCATCTGTCTTGATGGTGACCAAACCTTTGGCAATTAAAACATCTAAGTGGGTTTGGTATGTAGGTTTCAACTTTTATTTTCATTTATCCTACTTCAATTTCACTTGGTGGTTTTGGTGTATTAAAATTTAATATGTACGTATTTGTACTTATGGTTTCTCCATTTTTTAAAAAACTTATTCTTTTAACGTCCGTTACATTTTGTTTTATTAGATTAGACTTAATTTCGTCTATTGTGCATAATGAGAGTTCAGAGGTTTTAACTACACCTTTTGAAAAATTTAGAGATTGGTGGAGATAAGCCTTGATTTTTATATCAGAGAAACTTTCCCACCTTAATTTCTTCAACTTGTGTTTTTTTAACATCTATTAATATTGTTCTGTTTGAAAGTTTTTTAATTGTATTAGGTTTTTTTTTTTTGAGGAGATTTGTTCTATTTTAAAGGGCGATATTTCCGTTATCGGCCTGTCTTCAATTGATTGTATTATAACAAATGTTGGAGTATCTTGATACGTTATTTCAACCTCACTATCTGAGCTTTTGCAGTGAGGTCACTTGGTGGATTTTGGTGTATACATTTATATATTTTTTTTCCATTTCATCCTTCCTACTCCCCACCCATCCTGGTGCCCGACTGTGTGGGAGATGCCAGGGGGGAAACCCATTCACCCTGGCACCTCAGGGCTACAGGAAGAGTATACTTTCATCTGGGGAAGCCACAAGCACCTGTATTCCGTAGACCTCTCTGGCCAAGTCCAGGGATGCCTCTTGGGTGTATGCAGCCGTGTTGTGACTTTCTTCCCCAGAATCTATTGACCCTAAGCCGCCGCCTTCTAACACTCATATATTTATTTATTATTTTTTTTTTTTTGCTTAACTTTTTGGTAAGGTCATTTATACAAAGGATTTATATTGGCAGTTTTGTTTAGGCACTTTTTTTTTTTTTTTTTTTAAATAATCGTGTCAGAGCTTGTCGTGACCAGCCGATTGATCGGATCGGGCCTCTCCGACCGCCCGTCTAGTCCGGTAAGGGCCGAAGTGGAGTGTTGCAGTCAATGGCCCTTTGTTCTATAGTCATTGAGTTGCTCAGCCACCAGGATCCCGTCCTCAGACGTCACGGGTCGCCACCCACGGCAAACAGGTGGCCCCATTGGGGAGAGGGGGGGGGGTCTTACCCCTGTTTAGGTGCAGTTGGCGAATTCTACAGCCCCAGCAAACAGGGCGCTCCTCAAAGGAGGAGGTAATGCTTGAGAGGATGATATCATGACTACAGAACATATACTATACTACAGTCCCCCATACATACACAAAACAAGGAGGCAGTAATGCCTGGAAGGATGGTCTCATGACAAACGAACATATAATACACTACCCCAGTCCCTAAAGGAGATAATGCCTGAGAGGATGATCTCATGACAACAGAACGGATACTACACTACATACCCCCTCGAATTGAGCATTAATAAAAGTAATAGTATAATTTTGGCTTTAGACAGACAGATACCAAATCTTTATTAGTAATAGACTGACATAAATAATGGGTGTGAATTAATAATTATTGATGGCTCTATTATTTAAATACTAAAACTTCTCAATAAAATGTAATTTGCATCTTTTTATTTTTGTGATCGGTGATTATTTTTATGATGATTGGTTGTAGACATTTTGTATTTTGTGGAGGTGTCAGGTCAAGAAATTCCTTTCGTAGCATTGCTAACAGAAATCGGCGTCATGTGTCAAATCTCATATTTCCAAGATAAATATGAAAGCTTGTAACACTAATGCTGGCCTTCATCTATTTGAAGAGACAATGAATGTCCCTGAAAAGGGGCCTGTGCGATGAGAGTTTAGAGTGAAGCAAAGGTTGCATAATCCACAACCACATTTCTAACTCGACATTGTCCAAGTCCAGTTGCAAAAAGACATCCAAGATGTTAGGAACAATGCTGAGATAAGCGGAGAAGGACTAGTGTTATTTCTGAGATTTTCCTTCACTTAGACTAGTTGCTCTAGTAAGGCTTTAGATTCTAGTCTATCCTACTATTTCACCCATAGTATGTACTGACCAAGCTCAACATTGCTTAACTTGGTTATTCAACGACAACTGACGTTTTAATGCGATGTAAGCCAACTTCTATCTAGTTACATTATAGCAATAACTGACAGGACTGATTAAATAATTAAGATACAGTGTGACCCCCCCCCCTCTACAATAAATGTCACCCATGAAATCGTTAATAAAATTCACAATCTTTTCTGCAATCCAACCATATTTGATATAAATTAACTGCAGTCTAAATCTGTCCACCAAGTTTCAGTCAGAAATGCCCAAAAGCGTTTGCTTTATCGCCGTTCAATGATAAGTACATCTAGATATAACATGCAAAATTGTCAATAACTGACACATTTTGTTCTTGGCACTGCCTTGATTGGATCTTTGATGGACCCCTTCAGTTCAGGAATAATCTGGGGATTGTTTCGATAGACATTATCTTTGTTGGGGGGGGGGGGGAGTGGTCACCTAGTAAATATTGGATATTTATCATCCATACATCAATAACTAAGATTCATTTTTTATTTTGCCACCGGATTTTACTCTCTTGCAGTGAAGAAGTGTTGCTGAGATATCATGCGTACCATAAGTGACTTCTCTAAATGATCTCTTTGCACAGGTATTTGTCTGTGCCTTAGGACTGGGACTGTACAGCTGTTATACTATAGAATGCTCCCACCCCCTTGGGGTCAAGATAGAAAATTAGGAAAGAGGTTGAAAAAACCCCCAAAAACCCGGATGTTTCTAGTTTTCTGGGGAAAAGTAGATATATATGGGAAATGCCAGCTGTTGGGTGAGGATGATCACAGCAAATGACGGAGTTAGTCTTAGCTGAGATTTGGAAGTTGAGATGAGAATTTAGCTAAGATGTAGAGACACTAGCAACAAGACCCCAATGACACTATCACACACACCCGTGTTCAACAAGTCGCTGTGTTTTGACTTTATTATATATGTAAACTGAACTATGGTTTTGCTGCCAGCAATCGACAACACTAGAAACCTAAACATGGCCCAGAAGGTGAAGAAGAAGAAGAACCATGGCTCATGCGTTTTTGGGTAAGGTGGTTGTCAAGGGGACGAGCATAGTTGCACACAGTCATGGATATGTATTGGTAGAAGAACTCATTGTTGCACACGGTGGAAAACCAAGAAGACAAAAAGAAGAAAATGCGAAAGCTTATTGATAATATTTCAAATGTTGTCATCTCTTACCTGATCTACACAGGCATAATTATTAGCATTCTCAACTAGTTGAGTGATGACGTGTTCAAACTGAATCCAGCGTGTTGGAATCTGCTCTCCCATGTAAGGCTCTTGCAAAGCAGACTTTTGTATCTGTTCCCGTAAATGGCATACCTGGAAGTGGACCAATAAAAACAAGATAAAACAATTCATGTGAAGGGGAAATAGTTATAATACCTTTACTAGTTTACGATATCCAACCATGTATCAGAAAGGTTGAAAGAGAATAATCACGGCTAGGTGGCTAACACAACAGGCGACAGAATGAAACTGGTAAAATTGAAGTAATTTATCACGTTTAAATACTTAACTAGTGAAGCGATATTAGATGTGAGTGTTTGGAAATAGTGTGAAAAACGGTATTTTCAATATAAGGTTATGATAAGCAGAAAAGTGGAAAATTCTATTAGAAGTTAAAAACTAGAGTTAAGGCTACATGTCAGGATGTTGTATCATAGAGAGGAAGTTACCAGAGACATGTGGTGGTTGAGCTAACAAAGTCTTTCTTTTTTTTTGCGCACACAAGAGAAAGTGGTCATGCTAAGGACAGCTGCACCCCCCCCCATGAAGGATGGGTTGGGGGAGACCTATGGGGTATTATGTATGTATACTGGAAAATAAAAATAAAACCCCCGAAAGCATTGTTCAAACCTAAATTATCGTGTGCTGTTTTTATTAATAATTTTTATAACCGCTGTTATTAAATGAAGATGACAACAACAAGAAAGAACAGGACAGAACGAACTACTGCTACTTGTTATCTACACAACAAGACTTCAGACATCGATGTGATGTACCATCGTCCAGATAATTTGCTGGGATCAAAGAATTGGTCCACTATAGTACTACAGACATAAAGATCATTATTTGAATAATATAAATATTAGTCATAAGTTATGTTGATTTGGGACATGTTTTAAGATAATTGTGAATGGAAAATTGCATTTGACCATTTTCAGCACCGTAGTGGCAAACCAGAGCTTTCCTATGATCATCAATACTTGAATAATGTAAACAACCTTTTTATTATAAGTTTAATTTGATTTTAGGGAAAAACTAATGAGTGTAATCTCCTTATTTACTTGTACTTCTTGACATTTGTGAAAAAAGTGCAATTTTTGCCAATCTGGAGAGGCTATTTTTAATTTCTTCTATGGGGCAAAACTAGTTTCCCTGAATTTGTTTTATGTGACTAACAACTAAACGTAATTTTAGGTGGATTTCAAACAAAAACTAATAACTAGGAAATGTTAGATATTTGCAATGAATTTTCATTTTGCAGACAATTTTCAGTCAGTTTTCTGCATTTATGGTATAAAAAAAAGTAAATTCATATGAATCAGAATGAAACGACTTTTAATTAGTTTGATTCTGTTGTTGGCATTGGTTTCTCTAGTTCTTTCTAGAATCAGTTACTCACAGGAGTGACCACATGAAGGTTGCCAATATCTACAGTGAAAGTAGTGCTATAGAATCGACAGGATTCGAACTTGGCATGCTAAGTTCGTCAGTTGACGGTGGTATCAACTTTACCACAGATACCTCTGTATTTATGGTCATATAATTTAATGCAAAAATTTTGTGACAAACTAATGAACCAATTTGTTTGTTGCATTGGTCCATTAGTTTGTCGCATTGGTCAAAACTAATGGAACATTATGACAAACTAATGGACAAATTTTGATGCACGTAATTTCTGATTAACAGCAAAAAAAAGAACTTGTTTTAAAAGTAATTTAGTTTCATTTAAGTATCACAAATAAATGAAGTACGGAATATTTGTATTTTTGAATGAAACTTTAAATGTTCATTTAACAGCTGAAAGACTTACTTTCACTTCATTGCCTAAGCATCAGGACACTAAAACAGGAGTACAGCCTGAGAATTGGGGACCAAATGATCTACAGCCCGAGAATGGGGACCAAATGATCTACAGCCCGAGAATTGGGGACCAAATGATCTACAGCCCGAGAATTGGGGACCAAATGATCTACAGCCCGAGAATTGGGGACCAAATGATCTACAGCCCGAGAATTGGGGACCAAATGATCTACAGCCCGAGAATTGGGGACCAAATTATCTACAGCCCGAGAATTGGGGACCAAATGATCTACAGGCCGAGAATTGGGGACCCTTACTCCATACTACTTGTGGAACATGTGGAAATTTGATGAATTAAAGAAAATCGGTTTTAATTTTTTTTTTCTACCGGTTCCTTGCACTCCATTGCTATGTAATATGAAAGATTTTCATAATTTTTCTTGAAGTTGATCCATCCTGGTATAGGGCTTTGTTTCAAATTGCACCCCAGCCTTTGTCGCATTGCAGCAGTATTTGTTATACAAGTACTTCCAAGTAATATTCTACGATGAACTTACTGCGCTTGTAGCCTTCTCAACAAACATACCCCCAACCCACCCGACTAGCAGCAAAAACTCACCCAACCCACCCGACTAGCAGCAAAAACTCACCCTTTCTCTGTAGAGGTCCCTAAATGCTGAGAAATTTTCTACTCTGATAGCTTCTTTTCTCAGACCTCTTGCCTTTGGAATTCCCTTTCTGCTCCCTGTAAGGTGTAATGTGAAAAAATGTCTTGCTGCCAACTCCCCACCAAGGTTTCCCCTATAAATCTGGCCCCTATCACAGTAACTTCTTATGCTTCAGTGGCAATATGCCTTGTTTGAGTTTAACAAAAATTACTGACATTTTTTATTATTAATATAGCATTTCTTTTTCTATCTCTAAAGAAGTCTAGTATCGAAAAGAGCATAACAATAAGAAAAGATGAGTAGACTGACCTGAATGTCTTCTTCATTTAAACAGTTTTCCACAGCAAAGAAAGGCTTCACGATGTGTTTGTAATAGGGTTTCCCAACCAAAAACTGATGCAGTTGATCAAACTTTTTTTCCACCTAATAAAATAACGAGTAAAAAAAAAAATATAAACACCTTTAAAATTATTATTATTATACTAGCCAGATATGTCTAAAGATGGAATACTGTTGCTACACCTGGGGTGGTGCCGCTCAGAACATTCTCTCCTGCATTGACAGAGTACAGAATAGACTTCAAAATCTGGTGGGGGATGATCTCTTTTCTTCCTTACCACCTCTTTCTCACAGAAGAGACGTTGCTAACTTTTCTCTACTCTATCGTTATTTACATAGTAGGTGCTCGACTGAGCTCCAACCGCTGGTTCCTCCCTGTAAAACATTCACAGCAAAAACTTGCCTAGTGTCAACCACTGTAAAGAACTTTCTTTTCTTCCTCTGTATACCTAAAACGAAACAGAACTATCATGAACAAAGTTTCCAAGAACTTTGTATGTGTGTGGAATACAATACCGCAGATCTGCTTCCCAGCTAAGTACAAAATGGTCATTTTTAAGTCCAATGTTAACAGATTCTTGTCAAGCCGCCCACATGAATAATCAAAGTCTAACCATTTAAGTTACCGTTTCCAATATTCTCAGAGGTGTTGTTCATCACCAACTGACAATTTCATTAACCCTTATCCTCGAGTGACCTTCGGACCTAGATAAGCGGTGACTCATTCGTATATAAAAAAAAGAAAGAAAAAAAAAAGAAACTTGTGGCCTGTAAAAAATAAAAAGTTATATTTTGTAACTTCTAAGGAAGCTTACATAAAAAATATTAAATTACTGTAAGCTTCAATAATAGGCTACGGCATTTCACCCATTTTTTAAAAGATGGGATCGCCCAATTGTTAAAGATGAAATACCAAGAAGGTAATTTTTAAATTTCATCTGACTCCATTGTTGTGTCGAACGTGAAAATAACTAAAATACACTTTCTTGACCTTTTGGCTAAGATCAAAGTATAGTATATGTTCTGTCCAATGTTGGTACAAAAATATTGTTGTATTTGAGTTCGCGCTGGACGTCCATAGAATGAAAATATTACAAAGTTGCATGCCTACCTTCCTCAACCAGACAAGGCCGGGCATATTTCTGTGGGTATTTACCTACTGTATAAAAAAAACCTTTTGTGAACAAAAAAAAAAGCTTTTTGTCATAATTCTCTAAAGCAAAAACAAAAAAAAGTTTCTTAATTGAACTGTGATTAAGTAATTGTTTCTGTTTCTATAATTCATTTTTAAAAAACATTTGTTCTGTCATCTAATATATATATATATATATAATCAGAGAGAGAGAGAGAGAGGGGGGAGAGTACCATTCGAAATATTCAAAACATTAATTAGAATTTCAAATATTCAAACTAGTTCCATAAATAAATACTCTGTATGTACACATAATAACCTATTAATTGTTTAGCTTATGTTTAACTGCAGTATTGAAACATCTCATGGGTATGAAATAATATCTATAGTTTTTACAAAAAAATATGTATGGATAAGATCAGGAGGGAGAATACAAAAACTATTTAAGTTTATTAAATGGAATTTGTCCTAATTTATATATATATATATATATATATATATATATTTATGAGTTTTTATAAAAATATATATTTAGGTATACACTCTTTATAATCCCTAAAATTGTTTCAAATTGCAAGCTCAATGAGGTTGTGTTACAAGCTTTAAAGCATATATACTTTTTAGTTATATTCCAATGACCAAAGAAAAAATTAATCCATTACCATAATTTTTATTTATTTTTATCATATATATATATATATATATATATATATATATAGTCATCCACATACAGACTGTTTCGCTGTTTCACAGCTCATCAGTGCGGCTAGACCAGTTAGTGTCTCAAGCCGGGATCGAAACGCAACCGTATACAATAGTTCAAATAATACAAATAATACTATATATATATATATATATATATATATATATTCGCTATTTAAAATTGGCCGTGTGCTTACGGCGTCGGATTTGAGTTGCAAAATACTCGTAATCCGGGGTTTCGAATCGCATGACCAGTAGTGAATAGTCATATCTCTATGCTGATGAGTCCCAATTATTAAAGGACGAAATGTATACGTACATAGATAATAAACAATAACAAATATTATATATATATATATATATATATATATATATATATATATATTTTAATTTTCTTATCATTTTGTTTTTACTGGGGATAGGGCATTCTACCAGACATTCACCTGCTATTTGAAACACTCCAAAAAAAGAGATCGTTTTAAGATTCTAACCGTCCCGTTAAGTGCAATTATTTGTATATCTCTTGCACTTGGTTCACCGGGTATATTCGCCAGGTAGTTTTTGAAATTCTTTTTCATAAGTCCGGTTGCTCCTATAATTACTGGAATGATTTATATATATTCTAAATATATATATGTGTGTGTGTGTGTGTGTGTGTGTGTGTGTGTGTGTGTGTGTGTGTGTGTGTGTGTGTGTGTGTGTTAACAGAGATACCCTGCGTTACTCGGATGTAAGAGTGGTCTGTATACCTTAGAAGAAAGTAAAACCTTTATTATACAAATTTGCTAATCTAAATTTAATTTCATGTTTCGGAATTTTTAGATTAGGATTGATAATTTCTATTATTGGATTATTCAAACTACTGTTCTCATCTTGGATGTTATTCTCACAACATTTCTGCCGATGTAACCTCCGACCTTCTTCAGGTGTATTTTGTCGAACTTCGGACACACCTGAAGAAAGTTGAAAGTTACATTGACCGAAACGTGAGAATAACATCCAAGATGAGAACAATAGTTCAAATAATACAAATTATACTAAATTAAAGTGTTTTAAAGGATAGTTCATTTTATAAATCTTCAATTTGCATAAAATATTGCTAGGTTTGGCCTTAAACATAAAGTGTACAGATTGAAAAGGGTGCAAAATGAACTTATTAATTTGTGATAACTTAATAACAGAAACAACAACGGCTTGATACTTCAATTTTTGTGCATATAGTTTGTCGGATTCTTGTTGTTTTCCATTTTCTTCTATTATAGTAAAATGTTTTCTTTATAGAATTCTGGAATGGAAGCTGCACCGGCTTTTGGTGATTAAAACATAAAAAAAAACAAAAACAACAACAATTACCACATTTAGAAAACGATTATCGAAAGATTTTTTCAAAGATTGTATCAAACTAAAACGGTGCATCGGTGACCTAAAATGTTACATATTCGTTATTTTTTGTGTCTCGTGTTAAAAAAGAATTCTTTTAAAAATGGATTTTTATTTCACAAACAATGTCAGAAATAAGTTCGTTTTTTTCTTTAAATCTGAAGATTATTTTGCTGGTAAAACTCCGGCTCTGTTTTTATAAATGTTTCGTCTTTATTAACATTTAATGAAACGGCTGTAATTTCTTTAGATAAAAACCAATTTTTATAAGGCCTTGGATTTTTGTCGGCAAATATCTCAATTTATAACTGGAATTGAATATTAGTACAGTGTTAACTTCTAATTTCCATTGAGTTTTACACTTGAGTTTGACTACTTAACTAATATATATATTAATATATATATATATATAAAAGAGAGAGAGAAAGAGATAGAGAGAATAAGCTAAAACATTAAACCAGTATCACCACGATTAGAAGCTTAAGAGTTTTTGAGCAGCTGTTTGTCAAGTAGGAATATCCTGTGATGCAAATATTGATTCCTCTTGAAGCTGAATAAAGGCCATTAAGTGTTAGCTGTTGCCTTGCCAATAAATGATGCCACAAACTTGGGAGAAGAGTATTAATGAACGATGTCAATAATAAGTTCCCACAAAAGTAATTATATATTCCTTGTCTAGCTGGTTCTCGTATCAAAACATTATCAAAGATTACAAGGAAGAGGATATTCACGAACAGGATTATAAATGTTGATGTTTCTTTTTATTTTATTGAAGACCAGCAAGGCTACCCGGTGTTGCCCGGGGCAAAAGTGTAACATATTTCTATTAAAACATCTACCTCTCTTCTCCACCCAGCCCATTACTCTCTTTGAACATACACACACTTTTATAGATTACTCGAGGAATGAGTCGGCATAAGGGAAATAACTCGTTGAAAAAAATAAGAGTTACTTCCCTTTAGTTAACACATCAAATGTCTGGAAAACAGACGCCCCCACAAGACATCTGGTCCAGTTTATCCATAAAGAATAAATGTTCTTTTCTTCATTTAAGATATTATACTACCGGGGCAACACCCATCAAGAAAATATAAACTTTGTGGATCTTTGTTTAATAGTTTTTGACTTTAAGCTGGACGGGGACACACACATACCTGCCCTTTACATAGCAGGGCTACTCGCATTGAGCAGGGCCATAAAAAAAAATAGAAGAAATTAAATAGCATGTGTAACATCTTTATATTAAAAATGTTATCTCTCCCTCTAGCCGTCTCTTTATCTCTCTCTCTTTTCCTCTACCCCATTTTTCCGTTCTTCTCCTCAGCCCTCTCTTTCTCCCCCCGCCCACCCCATTCCTCTTTCCTGTTTTAATGTGTTGAAAAAAAATGTAATTCATTTTCCGGAGCTATCCCTTTTAAATGTAATACTGAAATTTACATTTATTGCCCCCGGACAACTCCAAGTAGAACAAAAGATTCTGTTACCCCCCCCCCCTAAATATAATACAGTAATGTTTATGACAATTTTATTGCTCCATGACAACGCCGAATAGAACAAAAGTTTCTGTTATCCCCCTGCCACACTTACCAAATATAATACTGTAATGTTAGCAAGGAGGCATTCATGGCACTGCCAAAAGTACGGTTAAAATCAAAGTATGAGGAGAAATGATGTGGATAATGACAATTTATTTGCTCCCGGACAACGCAGAGTAGAACAAAAGGTTCCGTAACTCCACTCATTTAATAAATATAAAACTGTAATGTTAGTAAGAAGGCCTTCACAGAACTGCCAAAAGTGATGTTAAAAATCAAAGTATGAAGAGAAATAATGTTAATAATGATTATTGATCCCGGAAAACACCGAGTCAATTCCTAATTTCTTGCCCCCCCCCCCCCACCATTTAACAAAATGATGTTGATAAAGACAATAATCCAAAGAGATTTACTATATACCAGTTACCAAAAGTAATACTGTAATCTTATTATTTTTGATCCCGGACAACGCCAAGTAGAACAAATGGTCACAGTCAATTCTTAATTTCTTGCCCTTCTCTCAATTTCGGTTGGTTTGGTTGTTTTGTTTTACGGCATATCAACCGTTTTTGGGTTATTTAATGCCGAATCCGATCATTTTGGCAAAAGTTTTTATGCTTCAAGTTCTTTATATGTTCAGGTATTTATTCATGGTGTTTGGTTTGTGGATTTTGCAGAGGAAAAATGTTTTTGTTTTTGACTTTGCAGAACATGATTGAGTTTTGCAAAGGGAAAGGAAAAAACAATAACATTAATGTGTGGTGCATTTTTGGTCAGGACGCCGGTATCTTCAGACAGCCGGATCTGGTAGCACCAGAACCCTACATTTCAACATATTAGAAGATATAATGTTGATTAAGTCAATGGTCCGTAGAGAGTTAATATATACCAGTTACCAAAAGTAATACTACAATCTGACAATTATTGATCCCAGAAAATGCAGAAAACAAATGGTCACGGCCAATTCCTAATTTCTTCCCCCTTACCTCCATTTTAACATATTAAGATATGTGATGTTGATGAATTCAATAGTCCGAATAGATTTACTATATATCTATTACCAAAAGTAATACTGTAATCTTACAATTTTTAATCCCGGACAACACAGAGTAGAACAAATGTATCCAGTCAATTCTTAATTTCTCACGCCTCCATTTTAACATATTAAGAACATATTAAGATCATATGTAATGTTGATATATACCAGTTATTAAAAGTAATACTGTAATTTTACAATTTTTCATCTCTGACAATGCTGAATAAAAAATGAATTAAAAAAATAAATTAAAAAAGTAAATAAAAAAAACAAATGAAAATAAGTGAATGAAAAAGAATAAATGATAAAAATTGAAAGAAAAAAATGAATGAAATAAAATGAATGAAAAAAAAATGAATAAAAAAAATGACTCCTTCCCAAACCTGACTGACTTCTTCACTCATGTTCAGAAGAGGTGCAGTTGGAATTGACAGTTCTTTATCCAGGGCAACGCTGTGTTTAACACACCTACTCTATCTATTATATTGAGCACTTTTACATAAGATATACAACTTAACAGCAGTAATACTATATTATTTTTACGACTCCACGGTAACACCAATACCGTTGGGGTTGGTTATGGTTAGGCTGTCATATCAAAGAACCCATATGGTTCATTTGTGCCCCTAAACCACAATCATGTTCATTTATATAGTGTCCCTGTCATATAAAAGAACTCATATTATGCTTAGTTTGTGCTCCTAAAACTAATGTGTCCCTGTTGTATCAAAGAACCCACCTGGTCTTTCCAAATCGTCACCCATTTAGTACTGCCCATGATATACGTTGCTTAATTTTGATTGTACATGACATGTCTGGAAGTATGAGTCGGCAGTCCGCCTACCTATCACTATGAAGTCATGTGCGCAAGAATGAGTCAGCAAAATTACTACATAATTACATTGATTCATTTCCAAATTACTACATAACGTTAAGAAAAATATGAAAAACGGACCCCTCCCTTACAAAACCCGGCTTAGTTGACCTCGAATAATTAATTAATTTTAAATATTATTCAACCAGAAGATTGCCAGTCAAGAAGATACCAAATTTATGGGGGTTTGTCAAGTGTTTTGGGAGCCTTAGGCAAACATACGCACACACATACACACTTTTGCCTTTTAGAAGATGTTTAGTGAAAATGGTTACATATTACTTAGCAGTATATGCTTTTGAAGTTAAGCCAGTGGGTTTGCCTGCCACCCATACATGGGATGTGGATCCTGATGTGACAGATTAGATGCAAAGTTAGATTTAAGTTGCCATATAAATTTTAGTGAAAACAAATGTATGGCTTAATTCTATGAGGGACGTTTAAGTTCAAAGAAACTTTAAGTTAAGGAAAGATGGATATCCATATCATGATATTCGCTTTAATGTCCATTTTACATACTGCCATGTGTTGGACGATTTCTAGAAATCAACTTTCAAATCAACCATCTCTGGAAAGATCTTTATTTATCCCCTTTCTCTTAAGTTCATCCATGTTTTCCTTGGCCTATCCTGCCAACTTACCCTGCTACCTCGATTGTTCTACATCTACTAACCCAAAAACTTTCATCCATTCTTTCAACGTGGCCCTACCATCAAAAGCTACTGTTCTGCACACATCTTTCTATACTGTCCAGATTTAATATTCCTGAGCTCATCAGATTTAAGCCTGTCTTTAAGAGTCACATTACACATCCGTCATGTCATTCTCATATCATTTCTCTCTATGCAATGCATGTTTGCAACCATCACTGGCCAAGTTTCACTTCTATACATCATCATACTGAGTACACATGCCTAGTAGACTCTTCGTTTGGTCGACTGTGATAACACTGATGGTTAGTAATGGTAGAAGTTTCCTGAACTTACTCCATCCACCCCTAACTCTTGCAGTCATCTAGTTGAGATAATTAAAGTAGATGTTTAAATGAAACGATTGTCATCTCCTTTAAGAACATGTTCAAGTTAAGGAAACAATATTAACAAATATCAACTCTGGCCTACACGAAAGAGAAGCTTTTCTGTAACCATATGCCGTCCCCTAGATGATTATAAACCCTCCAACATCTTCATTTTGTTCTGACCGTGTCGTCTTTTGTCTTGGCAATCACCAAGGGTACATACACTGGTTTACAAGTTGTGTTCAAAACAAAAGCCAAAGCAGACTCGCACAATAAAAATACAAACTCAGATGTATACATTGTATTTGACACGTTGATAATGGGTGTATGTGTGTGTGTGTGTGTCGTCGGGTGCCACGCCGCTAGCGTCCACATTACAGTTAAGTTCCAGTATATTAGCTAGGACCTTACTGAGATGGTCTGTCGAGACCATCATTGTCGTTTGGTTGAAGTCAGCTCATCCCATAGTCTGCTTTATACTATCTAAATCTCTGTCAAACTCTCACTCCTCGGATTTACTCCAATCTGATTTGTCCAATCTGCTCATCTAAATATATCTACTTTTGACCAGAAATCCTAGATGTCCGGTCTTTCTCTCAGTCACCAGCTAGTCAGCGAAACTGATTACATCCGCCCATTTTCTCAGTCACTCTCCATCGCTATCTAATTTGGGCCACTCTATTGTTGTTCACTATCTTACTCCCTGATCACTTTTCCCTTTTTGTGAATCATTCCTCAACTCAACATTCTTGGCGTTGTGTGTGTGGGGGGGGGGGCAGTCTATAGTATCACATTTGGTGCTGATGGTGATGATGATATACGATTCTTTCCAATGTCACATTATGAATTACTATAGCAAGATTAGATGTTGGTGTGTAAAAGTAACGGGTACTTTTTAGAAAGAGGTATCCATAGATTTGCAATCGCAGCATAAGCAGTTCCGACTATGAACGGAGAAAGTCGAATTAAGTTCAGACTTTTACTGAAATATACAAATAAAAAAGGTGTTACTTTTCTTGCTAGACGACTATTTTAAAATCAATTAGGAAGATCAACTTCCGACTTTTACATAATTTTTTAGATACTTTTCATTTTGAAGTTTTGGATACATTTAATTTACCTATACTAAAAAAATATAAATAAAAGGAAACAACGGTGCTACTTCACAATACAAACTGAACTAAACCGATTTTGCCGAACTAAACCTAAAACTTAGGTAAGGTTTAGTTAAAAAAAAAAAAAAAAAAAAAAAGAGTTTGGTTCATATTATATAGAAGTACCTACACAACATTACAGAATACACTTAAATACAAGTTAAAATCAACAGTTTCTTTCGTTAAATAACTTCTTTGCACAAAAAAGCAAAACGCTAATAATACATTGTTCGTTCGGTGAAATTCGTTAATGTTCGTCAGTCTCAGAAGTCTCCAGTAAAACTCGGAATTAATGACGTAAAAAAAAAAAAATCAGAAAACCATTTTATTGGAAATTGAAATTTGAGTTCAAATGAGACTCTGGATTTAGGATTAATATGCTTAATAGTAGAATGCCCTTTTTAAAGGTGGTTTGGTTTCTCTATTTTACGACATATCAACTTTTTTGAGTTAGTTACCACTAAAACAATTCACCTATTCGTAATAATTAGTTGTAAACAATTCATTTAACACAAGTTGCTATTTTCTTAATAACAATGCTATTAATCATCATCATATTCGGTTTAACATCTGTTTACATGCTGGCATGTGTTGGACGGCTTTTAGAAATTGACTTCAAACTAACCCATCTCTGGTCAGGTTATTATTCATCCCTCTCAAGTCCATTCTTATCATTTCCTCCCATTTTTTTCCCTGCCTTTTCCTGTGAACTAACATTGCTACCTCATTTGTTCTACATCCACTAATCCAAGAACTCTCATCCATTCTTTAAATGTGCCTGTATGTTATATCGTAAGAATAACAATAAGTAAATAAGCAACCGAAGACAGGAATTGAAAGGAATAGAAATTGTATTAAGAATACTTAATTACGATAAGTTGATCATCATTACCGGCTCTAGGCAGACGTGCTAAGTGGTTCTCCTTGGTAAGGAAAAAGGTGTCGACTTCATAGTGACCTGACGAATCCATCTTGTCACTATGGGAGAATCCGGATCAGTCCACAACACCATACTAACAAAATCTCCTGTTCTGCACACATCTCCCTAAACTTAATCTTCCTCTGAGATCATCATATCTAAGCCTCTCTTTAAGACTCACATTACGCATCCATCTCATATCATTTCAACTAATGCAACACGTGTCCTCAACCCTTACTCGGCAGATTTCACTTCAATCCCTCATAACACTGCGCACACATGCCTGATAGACTCTTCCTTTGGTCGACAGTGGTAACACTGTTAATAATAGCATAGGTTTTCTGAACTTTCTCCATTTACTCCTAACACCCTGTGTTCCAATGGTATCACCAAGGTAAAAAAAAACTTCTGAACAACCTCAATAGCTTCACCATCCAAATATACTTTGTTCACATCCAAGTTACATTATGACAGTGAATGCAATAGCTGCCGATTCCATAACCAGCATTGGTATCCATTTTACCATTTGCGTTCTTCCCACCTTAAAAACGAAGGTGCCGATAGCACTAATGATGAAGAATATTATTCTGTAACAAACAATGTGATTAAGTACAGAAATCGACAACAGGTAATATAAACATATTTCAAAGAACAAATTTTACGATCATAATTAAAGTCAACAAACTTGTTTCAACAAAGAACCCGAAACTTCGATCAACAATGATTTCATGGTCTCGATACTTTCCAAAGTTCGTTGCTTTGAAATCTCATGAATGAGAATAACAATACCGAAATATCTTTGCAATCAAGAGGATAAAAAAAATAACGTCAACATACAATCATAAGAGGGCAATGGTCACTTTTCAATCTTGATATCTTTATATACAAAAAGAAGTTATAAACAAATAGTATATTAAAACCATACACGCGCAAAAAAGAGACATCAAACATACATGCGCAAAAAAAAAAAAAGACATCAGACATACATGTGCAAAAAAAAAAAGACATCAGACATCCATATGCAAAAAAAAAAAAGACATCAGACATACACGCGCAAAAAAAAGACATCAGACATACACGCGCAAAAAAAAGACATCAGACATACACGCGCAAAAAAAAGACATCAGACATACACGGGCAAAAAAAAGACATCAGACATACTCGCGCAAAAAAAAGACATCAGACATACTCGCGCAAAAAAAAAGACATCAGACATACACGCGCAAAAAAAAGACATCAGACATACACGCGCAAAAAAAAGACATCAGACATACACGCGCAAAAAAAAGACATCAGACATACACGGGCAAAAAAAAGACATCAGACATACTCGCGCAAAAAAAAAAGACATCAGACATACACGCGCAAAAAAAAGACATCAGACATACACGCGCACTAAAAAAGACATCAGACATACACGGGCAAAAAAAAGACATCAGACATACACGGGCAAAAAAAAGACATCAGACATACACGGGCAAAAAAAAGACATCAGACATACTCGCGCAAAAAAAAGACATCAGACATACTCGCGCAAAAAAAAAAGACATCAGACATACACGGGCAAAAAAAAGACATCAGACATACACGGGCAAAAAAAAGACATCAGACATACACGGGCAAAAAAAAGACATCAGACATACACGCGCAAAAAAAAGACATCAGACATACACGCGCAAAAAAAAGACATCAGACATACACGCGCAAAAAAAAGACATCAGACATACACGCGCAAAAAAAAGACATCAGACATACACGGGCAAAAAAAAGACATCAGACATACACGGGCAAAAAAAAGACATCAGACATACACGGGCAAAAAAAAGAAAAGACATCAGACATACTCGTGCAAAAAAAAAAGACATCAGACATACATACGCAAGAAAACTTTACATATGCAAAAAAAAAAAAAAGATCAGAGACATACAAATGGAGAAAGAAATCATGTAATTGCACGTAGATAATGCAGATAAGGATTAATCGATGTACTACTTTGTGTGCGTCTCCATCCTCTGAAAATGGGACAGGATAAATCATTAATGAGTACCTTTGATAAAACCTTTATTTTCATATCGAAACAGACGCTCACAATAAAGCACAAACTATTGGCTGACACACATTATGACAACTAAATAAGACACAGATGATGGTGAGGTGGTGAGGTAGGGTTTTACTATTTATGCCCAACACATGCCGTTGACACGACAGCTGCTGCTGATTCTGTGATGCCAGTCACACTTCCTAACCAGTCGACCAACTCCAATTACGATATGGAAAATATTTTTCCTAGTATCTCTCTAGAACCAGCACTAACTAAATATTTTTTTATTGTTATTAACTTTTTCCCTTTCACACTTATTTTTTATTTATTTATTTATTTTTTTAATATATTTCACCCCAAACAAGGCAAGACACCACTGTAGACATAAGGGATTACTGAGAATTAGGGTGTAGGTTTTGGGTGTCATCCTAAGTTAGGAGCTGTGTAGCAAGATGTCTGTTTACATTAGTTTTAAACTTCTGCATGTCAGTACAGTCGAGGAAACAGGGAGAAGGGAGGGAGTTCCTGGGGCCGGCAGCACGAGGAAAGAAGCTATTGAGTAGAAGGCTCTCCGCCATCTGGGGACCTCCACAGTGAATGGATGGGATTTTGGCGATTGTCGAGTTGGTCTAATATATTTACGTTGAGGGGGCATCAGAGCAGCAAGTTCATCGGAGCACAATCCATTGAAGTATTTGTAAAACAAGCACAAGGATGCAACATTGCGGTGATGGGACAGGGGCTGGAGCTTGGGGGATAGTGAGGGACCTATTAAGCTGGCGACTCTTTTTTGGACCTTGTCTAAAAAGGGAGAGACTAGTGGATGATGCATCAGCCCAGATGTGGCAATACTCCATGCATGGGCAGATGGTGGCTTTGTAGAGATACAGGATAATGTCAGGTGTGAGGAGTTTACTAGCACGGTAGATAGAGCCCACCTTCTTTGTTGCAGCCTTGGCAATGTCTTCAATGTATTTGTTTCAATTCATGTTACCTGTGAAGGTTAGGCCGAGAAGTTTGAATGTTAAACTCTCAGGTAGGGTGTTATTTGCCATGACAATCGAGGTGTCTTGTAGTTATTGAAGGAAAGGAGTTTTGTTTTTGCGGCATTAAAGGTTACCAACCATTTATAACCCCAATCCACTACAGCCTGGAGGTCATTTTCTAAGGATTCAGCCATTGACACAGGTATAATCGCATCCGTTTTCCCCACATGACGAGAGTAAAGCATGGTGTCGTCAGCAAATATACCTATTTCAGACTCAATGTCATCAGGGAGGTCGTTTATGAAGATCAGGAACAATAACGGTCAAAGGATAGATCCCTCGGGTACACCAGCATTTATGTCATGTTGCTTAAATGAACGGCCATCGAGGACAACCTGGATCTTTCTTTTGGTTAGGAAGGATCTACTTATATTAAATAGTTGCCCAGTAATACCATATGAGTGAATTTTTAAGAGAAGTCCTTTGTGCCATACCTTGTCAAAGGCCTTGGATATATCAAGTGCTACTGCCCTACTTCGTCTGCCTTGTCCAGTGTATGATACATGTGTTCAGAGATGACCATTAGGATGTCTGCAGTAGATCGTGCTTGTCTAAATCCATACTGGTGGTCAGAAAGAAGTTTAGAATTAACTAAGTGCTGGACTATCACTAGATTGATTAAAGATTCAAAGATTTTAGCAAAGATCGGGAGTAGACTGATTGGGTGGTAGTACTGAGGATCAGTTCTATCCTCAGAATTCTTGTAGACTGGTACCACAGAGGCAATTTTCCAGCAATCGGGGAAGCAAGATTCAGCTAGGCATTTGTTGTAGAGTTTGGAGAGGACAAGAGCCAGTTCAGCAGAGCATTTCTTTATTACTATTACAGATATAAGATCAGGCCCACAAGCTTTGGAGGTGTCAAGGGTTTTTATGTCTCTGACCTGGGATGGGGTGATGACCAGGTTTTCAAGTGTGGCTTCGATCCGCAATGGGAATTTAGGGAGGGGGGTGGGGTTCTGAGTCTAAAGTGGAGTTCGAGGCGAAACGCTAGGTAAGTAGTTCAGCCTTATCAGTTGTCATGCAACAGACATCATTGTGGTTTGATAGTGGTGGAATCATTAATTTCTGTCTATTAGCAGCTGACTTATGGCGTCTGAATTTACCTAATGCTGCCTCTCAGCATGGCGAGGTGAACCATTGAGGAGAGTGAAACTAGCTGGAGAATTTTCGCATGCGGACATAGGCTTCAATGCCTGCTTTGACCCATTCGGTTAACTCATTTGCACACTGATTAGCAAGGAGCGAGAAGTTTTCCCTCCATGGGGTGTCACTGATGTGATTTCTGATGGACTCAAAATTAGCCTGCTCGTAGGAAACATCTAAAATAAAATTAGTCAGAACTATTTTTTTTGTTAGTAATGTTTTGGAAAAATCTTAATATTGTTTGCAAGTAAAAATCAGTAAATTGAACGAGTTATAACAATTCAAAAGGTGTTTACATTATTTTGGCACACCTTGGAGTAAAATCGGATGAGGTATTTTAATTAGATGCTTAACGGTTTGGTTGTTTTGTTTTACAGCATATCAACCCTTTCTGGGTTATCTAATGCCGAATCCGGTCATTTTGGCAAATGTTTAAGCTCCTTCAAGTTTTTATATGTTCAAGTATATTTATTTATAGTGTTTGGTTTGGTTGTTTTGTTTTACAGCATATCAACCCTTTTCAGGTTATTTAATGCTGAATCCGGTCATTTTAGTAAAAGTTTTTATGCTTCAAGTTCTATATATGTTCAACTATATATTTAGCTTGGTTGTTTGTAGAGGAAATATGTTGTTTTGGGCTTTCCAAAAACATGATTGGGCTTTGCAAAGGCAAATGAAACAATAACATTAATGTTTGGTGCATTTTTCGTCAGAAAGCTGGTATCTTCAAAGCCCGATTTGGTAGCACCAGTAGGTGCTTAACGGACTAGCCACCACCACTAGACAATCTAACATAAAAAAGTTAATAGTGTGTTCTTTGAATAAAAATAGTCTACTTACCATTTCTTTCTGGATCTCCAAGTCATCATTCAGGCTGTTCCGATGAGTGCCAACAATAAATATCGGTGGTGAAAGGGTCGTATTAGTGATTGAATTCTTTGTATTCTCAGCAGCATGGACATGGATGGACTTCATCCAATAATCAATATAACCCAAACTGGATAATTCCTCAGTCAAGATTTCTGCATCCTACAACAACAACAATGGTGAACAGAATCATATATACAACTGATTAGCAATTCAAAAGAAATAAAAGACATTTTTACTATTTCGCTCGAAAAAAAGCTTCTTTTCAATGTCTTTTCTAAATCAAAAACTGATATGAGGAATATGAAGACTAATTTTTTTTTATAATGATGAAAAATGGCCATCTTTTCTAGAATAGTGGCACCCTCGACAAATATTGTAGCTTCTTTTGAAGAACTACAGGGTTGTGGAACCTTCTTCCTGCTCACTGTTTTCTTCCTACCTTTTCAAGACTCAGGTCAATAGGCATCTCCTCTCTTTGAGTTAATCATCTTTCGTTCTTTTTACCTCCTTACATCAAGTGGCTTCATGTCTTGTCTGGAGAATCGAACCAGTAATACCTGGTGTGGTATTAGCCCTTGGCAGACTATGCCAGCTTCCCCAGCCGCATGTACATCTCGGTCATGGGAAGATGACAAAGCTTCTAGCATTTTCAAATGGTCACTCATCTGGTACTGGCCAGGCTCGATGTCGCTTAACTTTATGATCTAACATGTCAACATGATTATTCCGTATACCTACTTTTTTGGTTTTAGTTGAACAAATGAACCATAATACTTGACTTCGGCCTATAAACTTTCATTTTAGAATTAAACTGTTTATTATTTTCAGTTTTCATCTTGTCTCATGCTGAGGTTAGATGTTTCATAAATAACTTCCAACTTTTCCTGTCTGTTGCCATTTCACTTGTGCCACCGCCAAAATCAGGTCATCAACTGATCCCCTCCACGTCTTAAGCGGCCTACCACATGGCTTTGGGCCATCAACATCGATGTGGGACACTCTTTGGAGCGTTTCAGATGACCGACTCCAGGTGACGTGGCTGTTTTAAAATTTAAAAATAAACTTTCGATTTTCCACAATCACCATGGCAACTATTTTTTTTATATATATATATATATATATATATAACTAGCAAGGCTATTCAACGTCTTCTGCAGTGCTAAATTCTGCAAATTAAGTAGATTAGAGAAAAAAAATAAAAGTAATCTGATTAATATTGTAATTTGAAATGTTACAGTTCTATGTGTAACTAGATTCATATGCAATTAATCGTTTTGGCACAAAAGCCAAAGCATGAGGTGAACAATTCAGTTTCAGCTTATCTTTCAAACAGGCAAGATATATATCCTGTGCTCACTCTACTTGGGCCAATGGTAGACGAGTTGAGGAACTCCAGGATACTATTTCATCTAACCAACATGAATCAGCCCATTGTACTATCTTCATTTTAATCATGTGTTCCTTTGAATAAAACTTCATATCTATTTAGTTGCTGAGCCATTGCTTATTGCAGGGAAGAATGGTGATCCCTTTTCTTGTGTAACATTTCTCTTTCAGTCAGATTCGGCCAGACGTATTACTCTTCCAAATAAGTTTGTCATTCTGATTTTCTACCTAAACCTGACTTCACAGCTAAAACAGTCTTATATACTGAAATTTTGTTTTTGTTTTGTTTTACGGCATATCAACCTTTTCCAGGTCATATAATGCCGAATCAAGTAGTATTTTTAAAAAAATACTTTGCAAAGTAAACAAAATTCTTTAAAAAAAAAAAAAAATAAAAAAAAAATTATTTTGAAAACATTCGTTAAACGTTTTTCCTTTTTTAACGGCATATCATCCTTTCTCAGTTCATTTAATGCCAAATCAAGCTGGATTTATATTTCTAGGTAATTATATCTTTTTATATAGATCAACAGCTTTTAAGAAGTTCAGTATTGTCTCTACTTTATTTTTCTTTAACAGTTCCTTCATTGTACCTGCTCTGTAGAAAGTTTCTCTTTTAGGGGCCAGATCAATGCATTCAATAAGAATATGCTTGATGGTGTAGGTAGTCTGGCATGCAAAGCATATTGGTTGCTCTTTGTCTTCAAGTAAGTAGGAATGTGTAATCCTTGTGTGACCTATGCGAAGTCTGGATAACACTACTTCTTCCTTTCGGCTTTTTCGTGAGCTTTTTTTCCATTCTCCTATTGTAGCTTTGATCACTAGGAGTTTGTTGTGTGTATTGTTACTCCAACGTTGTTGTCTTTGTTGTTGGATATATTTGTTGATTTTCATTTTAAAATCTGCAAATGGAATCTTAAAATTGGTCTCCGTGTCCATGCCTAATGCAGACCTGGCTTCCCTATCAGCCTGGTCGTTTCCTTTGATTCCGATATGACTTGGGACCCAACACCGCAATATTTCATTGTCTTTTGACAAATATTCCATCCTGCATAGCAACTTGATTACCAATGGATTGTCAAATTTCCTATTTTTAAGGGATATCAGTACAGACAAAGAGTCTGAAAAGATAATGAATTTATTTTTCTTGGATTTTAGAATGAAATCGAGCGCCACATCGACAGCATATGCTTCTGCATTAAATATGGAAGTGTCATTTGGGAGACGCTTCTTATTTATATTATTGTTGTATACTGCAGCACATCCTGTTGCTTCTTCATGCTTTGATCCATCTGTGAAGATGTCTTGGATAGGTGTCTTGGATTTTCTCCAATTCCTTGTGGAAAACCAGAGGATGGGTTTTTTGTTTCTTAAACAAGGTTAGCAAGATCTTTGGGGTCCTTATGGTCCAAAGTGGTATTTTTGGTATTATAGTATCATGTATTTTTGTCAGGTCCAATCCTGCTTCTTTGTTGATTATTTCCATTCAAAGGCCAAAGGGTCTTATAGCCCTTTCATTTCTTTGGAATAATTCTCTGTATTTTGGATGGAATGTGCTTTCATATGCAGGATTTGATGAACACGATTTCAATTTAACATAGTACTGCAGAGCCAACTTCTCACCTCTGATATCTGCAGGTGCCTCGTCTGCTTCTACATAGAGACTCTCAACAGGCGATGTTCTGAAGGCCCCAAGGACTAACCTTAGTCCTCCATGGTAGATCGGGTCTAGTATTTTAAGATAGGTCTTTCTAGCTGATCGGTATATAAAAATACTGTAGTCCAATTTAGATCTAATCAATGACCTATATAGTTTCAGGAGAGTGTTTCGGTATGCACCCCACTCAGTGTGAGCTACCACACGTAGTAGTTGTAATGTTTTGTTACATTTTGCCTTTATATATTTCAAGTGTGGAATAAAGGTCAGTTTTTTATCGAAAATTACACCCAAAAACTTGTATTCGTCTACAACCGGAATTTCCATCTTTTCGAGTTTCAGGCTTGGGTCATTGTGTAATTTTCTCTTCTGACAAAAATGAACACATTTTGTTTTTACTTGAGAAAATCGGAATCCATTTTCTGTTGCCCATTTATTTATTTTATTCAGACATTGTTGCAATTTGCGCTCAATGGTATGCATATGTTTAGACCTGTAGTAGATTAGGAAGTCATCCACGTACAGGGATCTATCCACTCCGGGTAATAAGCTTTTTATTATGTTATTTATTTTTATGCTAAACAGAGTCACAGATAGCACGCTGCCTTGTGGAACACCCTCTTCCAGAGTTTTTATCTCAGAAAGAGTAGATCCAACGCGAACTCGAAATTTTCGGTTTGACAAAAACCCGTCAATAAAGTGTGGTAGTCTACCTTTTAGACTGAGATCGTTCAAATCTCTCATTATGCCATACTTCCATGTTGTATCGTACGCTTTCTCTAGGTCAAAGAAAATAGCTATGAGATGTTCTTTTCGAATGAAAGTTTCTCTTATGGTAGTTTCCAATCGAACCGAGTGGTCTATCGTGCCTCTTTTATTGCGGAATCCACATTGTAGATTGCTAATAAGGCCGTTGGATTCCAAGTACCAGATCAACCTATTGTTTATCATCCTCTCCATTGTTTTGCATAAACAACTAGTCAAGTTGATGGGTCTATAATTTTGTGGATCCGAGTTGTCTTTGCCTGGCTTTGAGATCGGTATCACTGTAGTTTGTCTCCATATGTCCGGGAATTTTCCCTCTGTTCATATTGTGTTGTATATTTGGAGGAGTAATTTCAGTGATACTACCGGTAGTTGCCTTAGGAACTCATAATGGACTTCATCCGGTCCTACGGCAGTATTATGAGATCTTTCAATAGAGTCTCTTAATTCACTCAATGTAAATGGGCTATTATATTTTTCTAGATTTTTCGATCTGAAGTTAAGTTTATGCTTTTCTGCATTTCTTTTAGTGGTGAGAAATTCTTGTTTTCCGCCCTGACTTGATGAATTTTTGGAAAACGTTTCTGCTAGCTGATTTGCTATGTCTTTCTTCTCTGTTATTGGGCAATTATTTTTGGAGAGGTGTTAGATTGGTTTCGTTTGGTGTTTACCTGCTATTTTACCAATCATATCCCAAACGGCTTTCGGTTTAGAAGAGGAATTTAGTTTGCCAACATATTCTTGCCAGCATTCACTGCTTTTATTTCCCTGCGGGCTCTTGCTCTGCTTTGTTTGTATTCCACCAGATTTGTTTGGGTGGGTTCTTTTTCGAACTTCCTTAGGGCTGCTCTTCGCAATCTAATAGCTTTTTTGCATTGACTGTTGAACCAGGGTCTGTTACATTTGTCTGGTGTCGTATTTCTTGGGATGCTGTCTTCTGCTATTTTAATCAGCCTCTCTGTGAAGTGTTCCACTTGGTCACTGTCCGTTTCCACACATGTTAGTTTCTCCCGACATTTCTCTTTAAACATTTGCCAATTGGCCTTGTTTAGTTTCCAGTGGCTTGGTTTACATTCACCACCAGGTTCTATATTTTCGAGGAGGATTGGAAAGTGATCACTGCCAAAAGTGTCATCATAGACTTTCCAAGTAAAGTCCATGTAGACTGTGGGGTCGCATATGGTTAAGTCAATGACAGAATTATTTCCGTTGAATGGGTTCATATATGTTTGTGTTCCATCGTTTAGCATGCACAGATCATTTTCATTTATATATTTTTGTATTGTTTTACCCTTTTTTGTCGTATTTTTGCACCCCCATAGGGTATTGTGACTATTAAAGTCCCCCAATAGGATGAATGGTGTGGACAATTGGTCAACTAGCTTCTGAAGCTCACTTTCATTAATGTTCTCGTTCGGTGGAATATATATTGAACATATATTCATTGTTTTATGTAGTGTCGCCTTGATGGCAACCGCCTGGATATTGGTTTGGATATCCAGTTTGCTATGGGGTATATCATTTCTGATGAGATTTGATGTTCCTCCAGAGGCTGTGTCCAGTATCATGGATGTGGCTGAATATCTCATAGTTTTTTTATATTAATATTATCCTCTTGTTTGAGGAAGATTTCTTGGAGACAAATAATTGTTGGAGATTTCTGTGTCAATAATAAAAGCAATTCATTAAGATTTGCTTTTAAACCGTGACAATTCCATTGGATTATTTTTTGTCCCATGGTTTATATTTTGATTGGGGGTGGTTTTTGTTTTGTTTCTTTCTTTTTTTCAGAGTTTTCATCTTCTGTTTCCATCATGTCCAGTGCCTCAAATCGGTTTTGTGTCAAGTTAAATCTGATTTTTGGTTTTGGTTTTTGAGGTGATTTCTCTTTTCCCTCAGGTTCAGGATTTTTACCTGGAAATTTTTTACTCAGAGATTTTTTATTTGGAGATTTTTTACTTTGATCTTTTCGGATCACTATCTTTTTTTTTTCGAGTAGTTTCGGTTGCATTATGTGTTTCAGACTATGGTGGGGCATCTTGGGTGGGGGCAACCGGTTGAGGAGGAGGCACAATGATCATCCTTTCCTCTCTTGGTTCCACCTGTTGCTTTCTAACTTTTGCCTTCGGTTCCTCATATTCTTTTCTGATTGTCTTTTGGAATTCTGGCCAGTCTTCCGGTCCAAGCTGAAGCAACCTTTCTATTAATTTTTTGTATTTACTGTCCTCAGTATTCGCCACGGGGGACACAGCCTGAGAATATGTTTTTTCTCTACTAGTGGTTTCAACCACCCTTCTTGCTTCTTGGAAGGAAATGTTTCTAGTGTATTTCACTGAGAGTATCTCCTTTTCCCTTTTCCATCTCTCACAAATTTTGGCATAAACTGGGTGGTCACCACCACAGTTTGCACATGTATGTTTTCCTTTACACTCATCCATAGAGTGGTCAGGATCTTTTTCCCCACATGTGTTTTTTCCGTTACATTTGCTTTCGTGATGTCCATATTTCTGGCATTTGTAACATCGAAGAGGATTAGGGATATATTGTTCAACCTTTTCGATTGTATATCCTATCTTCATTTTTGGTGGAATTGTTGACTTATCAAATGTCATCACGTATGTGTTGGTTTGTATTATCCGGTTTTCTCTTTTTATAGAGATTCTCTTCACCTCGATTACTCCTTGGGATTTAAGTTCTTCTTTGATTTCTTCTATAGTACATAAGGAGAGCTCTTGGCTCCTTATTACTCCTTTGGAAATATTCAAGTATTGATGCGGGTATGTTTTTATTTTTTTATTGTGAAAAATTTTCATTTTCAGCAGAAAATCTGCATGTCTTTTTTTTTTTCAACTTCAACCAGTATATTTCCATTGGCCAATTTTTTGACAACCTTAGGCGTCATGTTAGCCAAAATTATTTTTTCAATGACGAAGGGAGATAATGTGGCAAGATTTGGTTCCTCTAATGCTTCAAGTACAATAAATCTTGGGAATCTATTTTGGTCATTTTCTTCTTCTCATTCAGAGCTGGTGTCCCTGTGAATTCTTTTTGTGGTTCTGTTAGGAGCCATAAATTGTTTGGTTTTTAATTCACCATTCCTGCTCCCCACCCACCATGGAGCCCACTATGGGAATTGCCAAGGGGGGAACCCAATCGCCTTGACAAGACAGGGCTACAGGAATGGTATACTCAACCCAATCATGATCACAAGCATCCGTGTTCCATCGATTTCTCTACCCACTTATAGTGAAACGTCCGGGGCACACACCCATGTTGCGGTCATATATCTCACAAGTTGATTGACCCTTGCCACCACCTTCTAGCACTTATAAACTGGAGTGGGCATTGATAACTATGCAGTTGATCAATTTTTATTTTGTAAACGATCAGGGAAGCTGAAAAGACAAGTGCTAGGGCAAGACGTAACTAGCCGATTGATCGGATCGGGTCTCTCCAACCTCCCGTCTAGCCGAAGTAAGGGCCAAAGTAGAGTGTTGCAAGTCACGTGACCATTTATGCAACCAGGTCACGGACCGCTCAGCCACCAGGATCCCATCCTAAGACATCACGGGTCGCCACCCACGGCAAACAGGTGGCCCATTTGGGGTGCTTCTACCCCCTGCAGAGGTGCAGTCGGCGTATTCTGAGGCTCCGCCAACAGGGCTGGATGCAGTTTAGGGTCTTACCCAGGACCACTGAAATTTTGGTAAATACGTCTCAATGAAAAGTTGAATGTAACTATTTGATTTAACTTGCCTGTATATTATCACTGACAGGTTTTATAGTTGTCATGGCAGAAAAATCATCACACATATTGAACACGATGACATATATTGCTCGGGAGGAAAGAAACACCTGAAAATAAAAAAAATAAAAGATTCCATTACATAGCTTAATGATAAGGCAACTGGTGTGTGTGTGGGGGGGGGGGGGCATTTAGGGCCCGAGATTAAAAAGTTTGTAAGGAAGGGGATAAACTGGAAAAAAAACATGTTACAAGAAATTGAACCTTTTATGCTTCCTCTAGTTGATAAAGACGAGTTGAATTAATTATATCTTTAACAAGCGGTGAAGCTAAATTTATGTACCCTACGAAATATTTGAACCCGGTGATTCTACTGTCTGCTAAGACCCAGCCCCTGTCGTATCGCTGCAGTGGTACATCTCTCCACTTGTTTTACCAGTACTTCCACGGAATAATCTTCCAATGAACTTACTGCACTTGTGCACCTTAACATAAATACCCGACTCACAACTAGCAGCAAAATCCCACCTCTTCACTGTAGAAATTCACATATGCTGGAAGATTTTCTCCTCTAATAGATTCTCTCTTCAGACCTCTTGCATTTGGAATTTTTTTTCTGTTGTTTTCTTGACCGTACCAACATGAAATTAAAATGTAATTTGAACAAACATCTTGCTCAGGTTGCTCCCCCTTTCCCCCTAAATATGGACCTTACTACAGTAGCCCCTTTGCGCTTCAGTGGCAATATGCCTTGTTTGAGGTAAACAAAAGTAAAAAATTTTTAAAAAGCAGAGAGAGAACTTGTGACTGAGAGGGCGTTATCTCCGACTCCACTTACAACATTAGTCATCAAAACAAAAACTGGTGAACGAACTAAATTTAAAAATTGTAAGTAAACGATTGGAAATGAAAATGTATCTTTCAGAACACGGACCAACAGATGGCGATAATGATTGATGAAAGAGTCTGTTATGCAGTTTTTGTATTCCAGGAAGTGAAATAAATGAAAATATCTTTACCTTATACAGGGTGGGCCAAAATAAGGGTCCTATCTTTAAATTTGAATAACTTGAATTTGAATAACTTCCACAAAATAAAAGTTAAACTCACCAAACTTTATGTGTGTGTAGACTGACCCTTCCGAGATTTTTTGAAATAAACAAAACAAATTTTAGCCGAAAAACACTTCTTAAAACTTACAAAAACTAAAGTATTGTTTTTTACACTGTTTTGAGTTTTTTAAGCAAAAATAATGTTTTCTAAATGAGGGTACGTTCCTTAGGGCTAATACGGCTCATGCTTGCTTCGGAAGGGGTCCTTTACTTATTCTAAAAAAAAATTTTTTTAAAAATCAATAAATAAAAAAGTTATGAATTTTTTAAAATAGGACCCTTATTTTTGCCCACCCTGTATATAACTAGATGAAACTAGCGCAAAACTGTTCTGTTTGGGGAATTAATTTTACCTATCCTGGGACCGATATTCTTCTAGTTATTTTATAGTAGAAAAGTATATAATGTAAAACAGTAATACATATGTATGTATATGTGTGTGTATATATATATGTATTCAAAACTAAAAAGTTCCAGCAAACATGATTGTTTTACATGCATTTCGAGAGAAACTTTATTAAATTGTTTGTCCAAAGATTAAAAAAAGACATGCTTTCAAAAAACTGCCAACATGATAAGACTTGCTCTCTTTCATCAGAAAAAAAAAACCCACACATATATACATCATACATATAATTATCTGTCTGCCTCTCTGATTTTAATTCATCCCACGTCAAATGTGTACAATCACCATTTTCTGAAGATTATGTATAGGAAAAATAAAATTGAGACTAATATGTCCCCCTCATGAAATTGATCTATTTCCAATCTAAACCTAGGATCTTGAAATTAGGAGCAATCGATAGTATCTCTTCTGATTTCTTTTCTTCTCTACAATCTCTTTCTCACTAAAAAGACGTTACTAGTCTCTACTCTATAGTTATTTCCATGGAAGGTGCTCGACTGAGCTCCAAACTTGGTTCTTCCTTGTAAGACATCGTCTTTCTACCACATCAGAAAAGACTTCTTACTCAATGTGCCTAGCATCAACCAGAACTTCCATGGACAGAGTTTTATTTGCAAGAAACGCTGTGTGTGGAACACGTTGCCATAGTTCACACCATTGATCAATTTTAATACTCCTATAGTGTTCTCCATCTTTAGGTTGACAATCATTCAGTCTCATTAACCCTTATCTTCGAGTTGCTCTTGGCCTTGATAGTGGTGCCCCCAATAGTTAAAGAAAAAAAGGGAAATTCTCTCCTTTAAACTCTACATGACAAGTTCGACAACTAAAACCATGAATCAGCAATTATTTATTGAAACAAAGAGTTTGTTTAATGGCATATCGACCCTTTTATGGGTTATTTAATGTCGAAACAATGCTCATTAAAACAATTCATTGTATACAATTAATTGAAAAAAAGTTGCTATTTTACCCATGGCTAAGAGAAATTGCCAGTTCATAGAATTTCCAACAGCTTTAGTATGTAAATGACCACAATGAACCCGATAGGATTTGAACTCGGCATAGCAGATTCCATTTCCATAGTCTGTGATCGTATCCATTAGGTCAATTACGCACCCTCCACAACAATGATATATTACATGCAAGGTTATATTTGATTGGTGCATTGTTAGATAACAACGCTTAAAAAATTTTAAAAACCCAGCCGACTACAATAACATAAAAAAAAAATATAGCATCCTTCCAGGCATTACCTCTTCTTTTTTATAAGGGAGGGGGATATTGAAGTATATCCTTCGTTCGTAATGACACCATCTTCCTAGGCATTACCTCCTCCTTTGGGGAGGGGCAATGTAGTATATATTCATTCATCATGATACCATCCTCCCAGGCATTACATTGGCGGAAGGCAGTGTAGTATAAGTTCTTCGTCATGGTACCATCCACCTAACCATTACCTTCTTTTTTGGGGGAGGGGCAGAATCCCCCCAGGAATTTCTTCCGTTTTTGGCAGGGGAGGGGGGTAGCGTAATAGTATTCTATCTTATAGTAAGATTACAATTTTAGTAGGATCTAAACTGAACCTGCTTTTATTAGCGACAAGCAGAAACACATGTGGTTGTCTATTAATTGTCGGAAGATAGAGATAAGTTGTTTTGAATTAACGATGAATTAATATTAATTCTTTCACTATGTAACCGTAGTAAATGTAGAGGAAATTGAAAGCATTTATTAAAAACAAATATTTTGAACATTTCAACTGTTATGGCTGCCAAATATTATGGCACACATTTTGACCGATGTGAGAGTAAAAATAATGTGTCCCTTTTTATTTGGGTGGATTTCTTATTTTTATTATATATATATATATATATATATACATTGTACTTCTGAAGAAGTCGTTCCAGCCTTAGGACTGTTTTTTTAAACATTACATCGATGATTATTGCTGGGTTTACACAAAATGTTGCTGTAAAAAGAATACACGGCTTGGATCTTTCTTTCAAAGTTCGCATCTGGATTAAGGTTACCGAAAATTTTAATTAAGTAATAATTCAAAATTAATTTGTGATATAAAAATGAAAACATTTGTAATATATTTCCATTCCATTAATAAAAAAAAACAAAAAAAACATGATCTTATTTGTAAATATTTGAAACAAAAATGAAAAGAAAACAATGTTAAATAATTATTTGATTTTATTATTTGTTAATATTTTCAAAATAAAAAAAATCGTAATATAGATTTTCCCCCCTTTACACTGGTCAAAATATGTGCCATAACAGAATTAAAATGTTCAAGATAACCAAATAAATATCATGCTTGATTTTAGTCTGTATTTAATTAAATACACTAATCATTTTGTTTGTTTTGTTAAGTTTATAAATACAACTGAATAGCAAGAAAGGAATAACGTAGATAACCCCGACCAACCTTAAACGCTGCAAAATCACACCCCTTCACTGTAGAAGACCTCAGATGCTGGAAGACTTTCTACTCAAATAGCTTCTTTCATTAAACTGTTTGCCTTTGAAATTCCCTCCCTGTTTTCCTGACCGTACCAACATGCAGAAATTCAAAGGCGATGTGAACAAGCATCTTCATGCACAACACCCCACTTAAGATGCCCATATAAATCTGGACCCTAATTCACAGTAGCCCCTTACGTCTCAGTGTTTGAGGTGAATAGAAGTATAAAAAATTTTTTGAAAGATTAGAAAAAACAACTTTATCTTTTATTATAAACTATAAATAGGATACATTGTAATATAATAGACAAAGTTATAAAATAATGTAAATATTTTTAGAGCTGCTTACATAAAGTGTGTAACGTTATATGATGTTGCTATGAATTATAAATGCTCCCATAGTTTTCCTAAGTAGCTGAAGTTGCTGAGAACAAAGAAGGTGACCATTTAAATAAAAAAATTACTGCTGATAACAAAGATGGCAGCCAGAGTTGGATAGAGTATTTTCTGAAAAGAAATAAATCAAATGGTATTGTTCTTAATAGTGACCAACGTTAATGAAAATGAACTGGCTATTCAGAATAAAATATTGATTTTGTAGGACGGAAGCTATCAATGTCCAACATCAAGAAATAGAGCGACTTCACTTTATTATATAAATTTTAAAGCATCATATTCCTCAAGATTCATTCAGTGTCTATGAACTAGAAAACAACATAGAAAGAGATGTGTGATTACCTGATGTGTTGTATAGAAAACAACAGAGAAAGAGATGTGTGGTTACCTGATGTGTTGTATAGTAAACAGCCTGTCCAGCAAAATCCCAGATGTCAAGGGTCACTTCTCGATCGTGAATTTCGGCCTCTTTCTCAATTTCTTTCTCCTGCTGACATTCTGCGCTCTCGGCAAGCCATTTATCTGGTGGCTGCTCTTCCAGCATTGCCTGCAACTTTTCTATGGCGCCAGCGGCAATATCCTTCAGCAGTTCCTGTGGCACCCGGGTAACGGCCCCAGGAGACACCTTGCTGCCCACGCCACAGCTCAGCATGCTATTGTGTGAACGATTCTCTTTCTCAGACTGTTGACAAAGAGCAGAAAAAAAGAATATGAAACAAATTTGGGGGATAGTTGCTTTACTTCAATATCAAAAATCAAGTAAGTGAATTGAATATATCAATTAAAAAAATGCTTTAGCTAATTGACACACAAACAAAATGTAACTTTTTATTCAATATATATATATATATATATATATTTATTATAAAGTTAGATATGTGTATATGCTTATATATTTGTATGTACAGGATTCTATCCTAAACTAATTAACCAATCATCAAGAATTTCAGAACACGGCTGCTAGGTGTAATGGGTCCAAATGTAGGCTATATTTACTTGAATTTAACTTTTACGCAAAGTAATAAAGCGGTGGAAGCCCTTTGTGAAAATTCAGATACCTCAGACTTTTGTGAAATTTTAATAATAGGTATTAGATATCAATCAAGCAATATTTCCCAAATTCAAGTTTCTTTGAAGTATTTTTAGGGGACATAAAATGGAAAAAAAGTCCCATTTGAAAATTCAAATGTATTAGATTTACACTGAATTGGATCCATAGTCATTAGGTACCAATACGCAAGATTCTCTTAATTTCAATTTCTTCTTAAAACCCCTTAAGCCTTAAATTTGAGAGATTTTCTAGAATCGAAATCATGTAAAGAATTTTGATCAGAATTGGAATAAGGATTCTAGACAAAAACTTTAGTAGCATTACATCTTGATTTTAATCTTCATAAGGGGACACACAAGTGTTGCAAAACTATTCTGTTCGGGGGGAACTCATTTTATCCATTCTGAGGTGGGTATTCTTCTAGTAATTATTCATATAATATATATATATATATATATATATATATATATATATACATACATACATACACACACACACACACTTCTTGCATTCACCATATATTATAAAGCGATATAATATATTATGTATCGATTTTTGGTATTTACTCCAACAGTGCTCAATACGTGATTAGAGCTAGGTAGTAGGTTATTAAAATATATTTATGCCAATTAAGCTACACAGAGGCGTCCACGTTTTATCCTGTAGGTAATCATCAGGCTAAGTGCCTATACATATATAAAATTATGTTGCAGAGATTTGAAAATTTGGACGTAATACAAAAAAATTTGAATCAATTTCATTGATTACATATTTTATCCGATTCGATATTTCCTTATACACCATAATTTTCATTGGCGATTCAGCCAATGAAATGACTGCATTTCTTTCCAATATGCAAATGGCTACTAAAATCTTTTCACTGGTAAGTAATTCTGAAACACATTTCACTTTAATATTTTTATTATTCCTATTAATCTTATGAATATTGCTATTATTTTCAATGATACCTCTAACATGTTATCACACACTACCTTTCGCTTTGCTTTTTTCCTTACATACAATTTTATTTTACCTTTTTACAGGTGGTAATGCCACTTTAATTCAATACTTTAATTAACCGTACTTTTTAATTTAAGATGTCATAACGAAGTAAGCATACCCATAAATAGGTACTTTAATGTTGATAAATGAACGGAACAATTATTTCCTTAATTACAAAAAATATTTGTTTATTAAAAGACTGACAGTGGAGTTTGCTGACAGATGTTGATCTTAAATCTGTAAACTATTGAAATATAACACATTTATAAAATGTAATTTTAACTTATTAAATGTTAAGTAATAAAAATAAACTACCTAATGTGAAGTACTACAAATGGATCAATTTTAATCATTTTTTTTTGTAATTTAAAGATGCAGTTAAATAACTTTATTTTTAAAACAGCCAGTGGAGTCTATCCAACGGTGTAGAATTAAAATTATTCACATCTTTAATTGTGACTGGTAAATGAATGCATCATTCATTTCCTTAATTAAAAAGAAATATTTCTTTCTTTTTGACATGCATTGGAGTTGGTCAAACAGTGTCGATTTTAAATCCATCCACTATTAAACTGTAATCCATTCATAAAACGCAATGTTAACTTATTAATAAAAATAAAATGTAACTGACGTGGACATACCATGATGGCATTGATTCATTTTAATCATTATCTTCTTTTTGTCTTTTAGAGATGTAGTTAAATTTATTTTTGAAACAGCCAGTGGGGTGTAATCAACTGTGTTGAGATGAAATCATTCACCTCTTAAATTGTAACTGATAAATGAAGAGAAATTTTATGAAGCATATTTCAAAAAAAGAAAAAAGGTAAATACTCCCGACCAACGCTAGGAAGATACAACTAGTATATATATAATAGAATCATCGACAGACAGCTGTTTTATGTAGCGAGCATGTCAATACAGAGATTCAAAATCCAAGTGCAAGAACACTTCCAAGCAGGACCAATGGTATCAGATGGCTTACCATCTGAGTTAACAAAGCTACTATTGGAAGAGGAACAAAGTATATCGTTTAAATGTGAGGGTTGAGTATATGTGTTGCATGGAGAGAAGTGATACGAGAATGATATGTGAGATTGTGTATTGCGAGTCTTAAAGACATACAGATCTGATGACCCCAGAGGAAGATTAGATCTGAACAGTATAAGGAGATGCATACAGAACAGGAGACTTTTTTGGTTTCGTTACATTAAAAGAATGGATGAAAGTTCAGTATCATCATATCTTGATTTTAATCTTTGTAAGGGACATAAAAGTGGTGGAAAACTGTTCTGTTCTGCAAATTAATTTTACCTTCCCTGGGACGTGTATTCTTCTAGTTATTTATAATTTTATTACGTTCTTTTTTAAATAATTTTAAAAATCTTTTCTGTGCAACTATAGCTAAGTTTTATTGTATGCTTATTAAATGTTTTGTGTAACCAATTTGTTTTGGAGAAGTGTTTTTATAAATATCTAAAAATTCCATCATAAGCTTTTACTGAAAATTCGCAAAAAGTTAGGCTTAATAATAATTTCCATGAATCATATACTGGTGAATATAGCCCTACCCTCCCTGCTGCTGAAAATGATTCCATAATGGTAAAATAAAAATATGTCAGGAAAAATCCCTTCATCAGATGTATGTTCAACTAGTCACTGCTTATCTCAACTGTCATCATTAGCATGTTTTAACATCTAAGTTTAACACACATCTGATGTTCCAGAAATAATGTTATATGGATTTCACTATCAAGTGACACTGAAAGCAAGTAAGATCTATAATAAAAAAAAATAATAAAAAGGAAAAACGAAAATTTATTTGCACTTTTGCATTCGTCCTGTCTTGTTTTCAATCCCGCTTCTATCAATACACTCCCACATTTGAATCGTCTCCTATAAATTATGTGTAATATATATATATATATATATATACACAATATTTTAAGCAAACTACATCAACCTTTTAAATATTGATTAATTTATGAATGATCTGCTCATCTTCTGGTCGTAGATTTGGCGATATTTTATAATAGGTGGAGTTAATTGGAAAAAGGGTTTTTGTAGAGAAGTAGGTTTTAATCTGTTTTGTACAATCTATAATTAATTTTCTTTAAATTTGAGGTTAAATCGAAGAAATCTACTTTTAATTATATTTTTATATCTGTATTAAATCTTTATTTTTACTTTCTAATAGATTTTCTTAATCTGTGTTTTCATTTTGATTTTTTACTACTCTAAGTCCACCATCTCTATAGAAGCCTATATCTTTTTTTTTATTATATCTACAAACATTTCTAATATATATATATATATATACAGGGTGGGCAAAAATAAGGGTCCTATTTTTAAAAATTCATAACTTTTTTATTTATTGATTTTTTTTTAATTTTTTTTTAGAATAAGTAAAGGACCCCTTCCAAAGCAAGCATGAGCCGTATTAGCCCTAAGGAACGTACCCTCATTTAGAAAACATTATTTTTGCTTAAAAAACTCAAAACAGTGTAAAAAACAATACTTTAGTTTTTGTAAGTTTTAAGAAGTGTTTTTCGACTAAAATTTGTTTTGTTTATTTCAAAAAATCTCGGAAGGGTCAGTCTACACACACATAAAGTTTGGTGAGTTTAACTTTTATTTTGTGGAAGTTATTCAAATTCAAGTTATTCAAATTTAAAGATAGGACCCTTATTTTGGCCCACCCTGTATATTACAAACATTTCTAATATATATATATATATATATATATATTACAAACATTTCTAATATATATATATATATATATATATATTACAAACATTTCTAATATATATATATATATATATATATATTACAAACATTTCTAATATATATATATATATATATATATATTACAAACATTTCTAATATATATATATATATATATATATATATATATTACAAACATTTCTAATATATATATATATATATATATATATATATATATTACAAACATTTCTAATATATATATATATATATATATATATTACAAACATTTCTAATATATATATATATATATATATATATTACAAACATTTCTAATATATATATATATATATATATATATTACAAACATTTCTAATATATATATATATATATATATTACAAACATTTCTAATATATATATATATATATTACAAACATTTCTAATATATATATATATATATATATATATATATTACAAACATTTCTAATACATATATATATATATATATATATATATTACAAACATTTCTAATACATATATATATATATATATATATATATTACAAACATTTCTAATATATATATATATATATATATATATATATATATATTACAAACATTTCTAATATATATATATATATATATATATATATATATTACAAACATTTCTAATATATATATATATATATATATATATATATTACAAACATTTCTAATATATATATATATATATATATATATATTACAAACATTTCTAATATATATATATTACAAACATTTCTAATGTATATATATATTACAAACATTTCTAATATATATATATATATATATATATATATATATTACAAACATTTCTAATATATATATATATATATATATATATATTACAAACATTTCTAATATATATATATATATATATATATATATTACAAACATAACAAACATTTCTAATATATATATATATATATTACAAACATTTCTAATATATATATATATATATATATATTACAAACATAACAAACATTTCTAATATATATATATATTACAAACATTTCTAATATATATATATATATATATATTACAAACATTTCTAATATATATATATATATATATATATATTACAAACATTTCTAATATATATATATATATATATATTACAAACATTTCTAATATATATATATATATATATATTACAAACATTTCTAATATATATATATATATATATATATATATATATATATATATATATATAATGTGTGTGTTTATCGTTCTAAGTTTTAAAGTATTGCATGGAAAGTTAATAAAATTGAAATATAAGCCAAATTAGCAATACAAGATTAATTTTTTTTTTTTTTTTTCTTACATTAATCCTATCGATTACGGAATAAAATTCCTTCTTCAGGAGTGACCAGTATTGAGTCATATTTTTTTTTTTATCAAAAAACAAGAATTTATTCTTCCCTTATTGCTACATCGATTGTCCTAAATATTGATTTATTAAATATATTGTCTGCTAGAGATGGATAAAATTCCTTAATGTCTAACTGTACTAACTGACTGCTTTGCTAAATTTGTATGTTCTTAAATATAAATAATTAAATAGAAGTTAATAAATAAAAATACATACATCAATAAAAAAAATAATATAAATTAATAAATGTTATTACTTTATTTAATTAGGTTATTAACTACACTTTATTCGTTTATTCTCATGTTAATTGGCATCTATATTTTAATAAAAATTATTTAGACCTCAAATCAAACAAAGCTGCCTACAAAATATATACATCGATGATGACTTCTGTAAATCGAAAACTTGGATAATAATGAATCCACAATAAATTTTTGGATTTTTTTTATAGTAATCGGTCACCACTTACCAAGGCCAAACACCATTTGAGGATAAGGGTTAATCTGATTGTCAGTTAGATAATGAATCTACTTTTTAAATCCTCTGTAAATTCTTATGTTTGATAAATAAAATCTATATAATTTCTTTGTATGAATTATTTAATTTAATTTTTTTTTTTTACAAACTATGGAGGATAAGGGTTAATTGAGTTTGACAGGTGGACAGTGAAAAATCGAGGGGATTAATAACGATGGTTGTAAACTGGTCAGAATTGATTATTTAAGAGGACGGCTCAGCAAGAATTTGCTTACATTGGACTTGAAGATGGCAATGTTATAGTCAGTCGGGGAACAGCCCTGTGGTGCTGTGTTCCACAGACGGGCAGTTCTAAAGAAAGAAACTTTGCTCATGGAAGTTTCGTTTAGTTTTAGGCACATTGAGAGAAAGGAAAATTATTGACAGTGGTTGTAGCTAGACGAGTTTTAGTTGTGAATGTTTTACAGGGGGGTGATCATAGATTGAAGTTCAGCCGAGCACCTGTCATGAAAATAACGATAGAGTAGAGAAAGACTAGCAATGTCTCTTCTGTAAGGAAGAGGCAGTAGGGAGGAGAAGAGGACATTGCCACTAGATTTCGAAGTCGGTTTTGTACTTTAATTCCTCTACAGAACTAAACTTAAACTCCTATTGTATTACGGATATTTTTGGGTCGACTGAATTCGTCTCACTCGAATTCATATTTTATACACTGATAACATTTTTGTTTTAATGTCCACAACTCCGTTGTCCTCATTGTTCTGTTGATTTTACCTGTTTAATTGTTTCCTAAAAAGCTATTGATAATAGCATCAATAATGTGAACATAAAATAATGTGTATATAAAATCAATGTAAACATGGCTTTAAAGGGCTTATTAGACCATGAATTTGCCATGGTAACTAAACTTTACTCGCAAATCTATGATCAGACGAATAATTTTTATAGGATACAAAAGATAGCAACACAAATTTAAAATTCAATTTCTATAAAGTTCAGTTCTTATGTCTTGAATTTGTTTGGTGTGTCTAGACACATAATATTTTTCTTATTGCCATTCCCTCAACGTTTCAAGTGTGGACTTTTTCATTTTACCCATAACACATAAACCGCGTGATACACACACCGGCATTCAACAGAAATCGTTATTACATCAAGACAAATTTAAACTTGACTGCGACAAATATTTTTAAATCATGAGGGATTAAACGGAAATGTTTTTTTTTTAAATGCCTATACTTTTGAAAATGGCGTATATACTGCTGAAAGTACTTGAGTTTTTAGAAATAAATAATTTATTTTATAAAAAAACGAAAAAAAAAAACGCGTTCAGGTTTTTCAAAATATTTTTCTTATTGACATTTATTTCAGAACTCAGAGCAAGGTCTTTTCGGCATGTGTTCGCTCTGTCATCTTGTGTTTGGGGCCCATGTCTGATTTGCAACAGCTTCAGATAATGGCCATGCCATGATCAGGTGGATGTGCATCAGCAAACTAGGAGAGAATCCATTCAGCCATGCTCTATCAGAAGCTTGGTATTGGTGGGATTTTGGATGCCTTACGCGCTCAACGTCTCAGGTGGTTTGGCTTTGTACAGTGTGCCATTACCTGCATCAACTCAATAACACGCATGGATACCTCAGGCACGAGGGTGCATGGAAGACCAAGGAAAATCTGTCTTGAGTGCGTACGAAGTGGCTTGAGTGCGTACGAAGTGGCTTGACTGTTTGCAACATGACCGGTATCAACCCGATGGATCGGACCGCATGATGTTAAATAACACTGATCATTATACCTAACAAGACAAGTACATAACTATAATGACTCATTATTTAAAACCATGTTTATATTTGAATAAATGGGTTAAAACTATTAAGGCCTAAAGGCCACTCGAGGATAAGGAGATGGAATGATTACCAGTTGAAAAATGAAGAACATCATCATGGGAGAAAGAAAAGCAAAAAACGGTTAGTAAGACCCTCCCAACGTTTTCTAAATAATAGACTGCCCACTATTTTCCGGTTTGTTCAGAACCGAAAACAAGCAGGTCGTTCTCTAAATGAGGGTGGGATCTAAGTGAGAAAAAAACCAAAAAAAAACAAAACATCTTAGCAAAAAGGTCAAGTCGGACAGAAACTAAAAAGATGACAAAATAAGAAATGGAGAATCGAATGCAAAAAAAAAAAAAAAAAAAAAATCCAACTTCCGAGTCGCTCATCCAAAAATTAAACCAATCTGATCATACTTCCTAAAAAATAACAGAGACAATGTACAAGAATAAAAAAAAAATAATTTTTTTTTTTTTTATTCAAGATAAATTATTTCCCAACCCCAAAAGCTACACAATCTTCACAATAATTTTGTTATTAAAAAGGTTTGTTTTTTACTTTCTTTGTGTTCTTGTCTTTGTGGAAAGAATTTTTGTGCTTGGATTCTTTTTCTCTCTTTTGGAATAGCATTTCTAAGTAAACGTTCATCGCTGCAGCTTGCTCAGATTCTTCTTCTAAGACTGCAGCGCCACCTAGAAAGGAAAAGACAATAGAAAAAAGAAAAATAGAAAATGATAAAAGAAAAAGAAATAGAAATAAACAGAAATAAACAGAATGGGGCATTAAAATCTATTCTATTAATTCAAGATTTGGTGTCTGTCATTAATAAAAATTACATTTCTTCAAATATACCACTTTTTTTTTCTTTTTTTTTTTTTTAATTCCGAAAAATTGAGACTTCCTGCTCTATTTTCACGTAAACAAATATGTCCCCATCCCCATACACTAGGAATTTTTTTTCCTTTTCTCTCCTTTAATCAAGGTTAAGAGCAACTCAAGGATAAGTGTTTTTAGTTTTTTATATGTGGTTAGTTAGATGATTGGTTAGGAAGAAAGGATGAAAAACGTAAATTGGTAGAGTTAGCTGTGTCTGGCCGCATCTGACTGAAATAGAATATTGAATCAGAAAAGTGTCACCATCTTCCATAAATAACACCAACATCTTCACTATTAAATATGTATCAACTTTTATTCAAGGGAACACTGGAATATAACGAAAATTGTTTGGTAGGCTGGCTTTTATCGATAAACGAATGCTGTATCCTGGAGTTCCTATCCTAGCAGGCTGCTTGTGGCTAAACGGCGAGAACAGGATAGCACATCCTATCATGAGGCGATCACTTCTGGAACTGATTTTAAATCGTATTTTTGGCGCCAAGCTTCGTTGGTGTGCATTGATTTCGAGTCTGTGCCGTCGCGTCCTAACTCCCACACAGTTACAAGTTTAGGCGTGAATGTACAAGATTCTGCGCATACATATAAACAAAATAGGCCCCTCATGCAACTGCTACAGGTTAGTGACTTATGAGGACGATTTATGACAAGTGTTGATTAATATTAGATTTGAAGATGACCATGTTGTAGCCCTGAGGGAAGCAATCTTGTGGCAACATGTTCCACAGATGGGAAGTTCTTGTAAAGAAACTATGTCCATGAAAATTCTGTTTGATGTTAGCCACACAAAGGAAGAAAGCAATGTTATTTGCAGTGGGAGTAAGAAGGAGAGTTTTTGTTGTGAAAGTTTTACAAGGATGGACTAGAGGTTGAAGCTCAGTCGAGCACCTTCCATGGAAATAACGATAGAGTAGAGAAAGACTAGCAGCGTCTCTTTTGTGAGAAAGGGCTTTAGAGAATAGAAGAGATACCCCCCCCCACTAGATTCTCGAAGTCGATTATAATAAATCAGACGGAAGCCGTACCATACTATTACTATCTTTGATTGCTTAATTCAGGTTACTATACCATTTCAGACTAATGTAATATTTTTTAATGCACAATTCGGGTGGGGTGAGGGGTTAGTGTAGTATCTGTTCTGTGGTCATGATACGAATCTCACAAGGATTACTACTTTTTTTTGGGGGGGGGGGGGAGGGTGTGAAGTATCTGTTCTGTTGTCATACTATCCTCCCAGGCATTACTGCCGCCTTCTTTGGGGAGGAGAGTAATGTATCTGTTCTGTTGCCATTAGATAATTATCCCAGCGATTACCAACTTTTTTTGTGGGGGAGGGGAGAAGTAGCATATGTTCGTTCATCATGATACCATCCTCCCAGGCATTATCTCATCCTTGGGGAGGAGGCAGTATAGTATATGTTTGTTCGTCATGATATCCTCCTCTCAGGCTAGCAAAAATATGCAACTGGAGGAAGTATATATTTGCTATCTATTTATAATAGAGATTATATCTGTCGGTCTGAAACCAAAACTCTATTTAAAACTATCGTACTTAGTATTAAATAGTATAGGGGAAGTAATGCAGTATATAATCTGAAATAGTATGGGATGAGTAATTACTCCTTTACACTATGTTCAGTGTAATATATATCCTAAAATAACATAATAGTCATATATATATATATATATATATATATATTTGGGAGGGGGTAGTTTAGTATCTGTTCTGTTGTCATGAGACCATCCTCCCAAACATTACCTCCTCCTTGGGGTCAGGGGGGGGGGTTAGAGTAGTATATGTTTGTTCGTCATGATACCATCTTCACAGATATTACCCCCTTCCTTTATGGGCTGAAGTAGTGTAATATCTGTTCTGTGGTTATGATACCATCCTTCCAGGGATTACCTACTCCTTTTTTCTTGGGGTGTGGGGGTCGTAATATACTCGCAAAAATATGCGACTTCTGATTGCATATTTTTGTTAGCTTACATAATGATTTTATAAAGCACGTTTCAATAAATAATTACCTGGTATCATGGATAGATATTTTCATGTTTTTACATACATATAAGCAACAGCTTTGTTTATAGATTTTATTAGAAATACATTAAAGAAAATTAAAATATTAAATACTAGCTAGCTTTGCTGAGCGCTACCGCATCAAAGTTTGCTACTTAAAATACTTTAAATATTAATGTAAAATAATATTTCATTCATAACTTTGTTGTAAACACGAAACAAAATCTTTTTCAGTCCTTCCTGTTACAGCTCATATAATCAATAGCACTCTTCAATCAAAAAGTAGAGTTTATATACTAATGACACTACCTCCTATGCAAATTGACTGCCAGAAGCCATCTAGCTTTAGAAACTCCAAACAGCCAATCTGCAAAGAGGAGATAATTCAATTAACATCATTTATTCATATAGACAGGTAAACGGCCTACATGCAGCTACCTAGACGATTCAGGGTTTCACTAGCTCGCTCAGAATGCAGATGTAGCCCTCGGTGTTCAGCCTGAAGTCCTTAAGGGAAAATTGAGGTAGCACGACGTCACCTTCAATGATGAACTCCAGCATTCTGACAGCATCAGATCGTCAATTGTGCATTTTTCTTTGATGTCACCTTGTATGTGAATCCTGAATCTTTCAATTTCTTTCTGACCTTTTTTACCATCATCCTGCTGATGCTAAGGAAGTCTAAAATCACTTTAATTGTTCTTCTAACACAGATTCCAAGGAGAACTGTCTATTCCACAAATATGAAGATTGTAAATTGTCTAAAATCAATTATTCTACAAACAATAAAAAAATAAAAAATGGAATATAGACAATACCGACAGCAAAAGAAAAAAAAAATATGCATAAATTAGCAGTTGAAAACTACGAACAAATATCGTTCGCAACCTATAGATGATTAACTTCATTTTTTTTTTTAATGCCATATTTATTTATTTTTACATATTGTATATTGAAACACGTAAGAGGAGAGAGGAAGTCTTGTGTGGCTATTACGAGTGAGAAGTGGGGCATCGAACAGATTTCTTTCCCTCAACTAGAATTCAGCAAGAGAGAATGTCTCCAACGCTGTTAGCCTCCTGTACTAACACAAAAATACTTCTTACTTGGAAGCCAAACTTTATTCAACTAAAAACTGTTTTATAAATGGTGTCGCATGTGGCGAGCTTTAATACCAGTCATCTGGTCAACTTCCGGTTTCGGTGGTGTGTATGGAAGCCCATACGCAAGTACTACAAATACGTAATATTACATTCCTCCTTGCTATAAAAACAAAAAAAATAATAGCTTTAATATTTTACCTAACTTTTACTTGTTTGTTTTGTTTTTTTTAAATTTTATTTTTTCACTAATTTTATCCAGTATTTAAAATTGTTTTCTTATTTATTTTTATTTTGTTTAACTTGGCTACTCCAGCCAATCTCCATATTGATTGGGAGGCTTTGGTACCTGACTGGATCGCCTAGGTTCAGGCTGGGCCAACGTATCATAGGCCCCATCATGACATGGTATATTATCCTATACTGGCACGAAATGGTTCCCTCTATCTTTTTCCTCAATAGGATACTTTGAGATTGTTTGGGCTTCAGGACAAGGTGCTAAGTCACGAACAGACACAGTAGAGTTTCGTCCATCTGGGTACCTTATGTTTGCATAGGTCGAGTTACTGTTAAGGAGCTCAACTTGGTTTACATAGGGTTCGTTTTTGTTATTCCTTACAAACTTCTTTAGCAGTCCAGGGGTCATTAGCCAAGAGAGAATTGAGTTTCCATGGAATGAACGGCGCTGAAATGTGAAGAAACGTTCATGTGGTGTGGCATTAGTTGCTGTATACTACAACGATCTCTGAGTGGAGCATCTCGGTAAGTACCAGTTCCCAATGCTTTTCAGACAAGTTATGCGATGTAAGAACTAAACGAATCGCCTTCGACATAATGCCATTAATTCTCTCTACCTGTCCGTTTCCGGTTCGATGATAAGTGGTATTACTAGTGGCAACTCCTTTCTGGGAGAGATAAGATTTCAGCTTCTTAGACATGAAAGATGTGCCTCGATCTTGGTATTCCATATAGGTTAAATAGCGAATCTAAACATTTGATCACTTGTCATATGCATATTGGGACATGGAAAAGCAAAAGGAAAACGAGAGTGTTCATCAATTATAATTAATAAATAACAATTAGTCAATACATTAGGCAGAGGACCCTTGAAATTTGCACTAAGGCATTCCATAGGTTTTGTTGCTTTGATAAGAGTTCCTTCTTGTAAGCGATAGAATTGAGGTTTTAGTTCTGCGCAAATCTTGCAAGAAGCACAAATCTTCTTTACCTCTTCTGTAGAAAAACGGAGATTCCTTGCTCTTACAAAATGAAGCAGTCGAGTTATCCCCGGATGACACATTCTATTGTGTAGGTCAGCGAGTGTGGCGGTATTAAAAGTTGAACAAGTGTATGCTCAGGAAAATGTGTCAGGGACCACATTATCTTTACCAGGACGATACTTGATTGTGTAGCTAAATGCGGCAAGTTCCAGTCTCCATTCCTGGATCTTTGCATTCTTAATTTTAGTACGCCTTTTACTATCGAACATAAAGGCTAGTGACTGCTGATCGGTAATCAAAGTAAAATGGCTTTGTACCTGATAGTGGCTCCATCTACGCACTGCTTCAATAATGGCAGTCGCTTCTTTTTCCACAATGTGGTATTTTAGTTCACTGCCTTGTAGTGTTCTAGACAAAAGCCACAGGACGCCCTCATTGATTAAGAACGACGGAAATCACATCGGACGCCTCACACTATCTCAAAGGGCAAGTTTTCATTCACCGTTTGCAGAGTAACTTTTTCCAACTCTTTTTAGCAAGTTGAAAGATTTCAAGGCCTTTTCTTTCAATGGACATTTTCTTGCATTTTTAGCGGTCCAATTTTGTTAGAGGATTCATGTATCCACTTTGCATAGTACTCAAACATTCTAATCATCCTTTTAAGCGATTTTAAGTTTCTCAGGTAGATGAGCTCCTTTAATGGACAAAGTCTCTCGGTATCAGGCTTGATGACACCATTCCCAACACAGTATCCCAGCACGTTAATAGAAGGAACAGACTCTACAGTTTTTGATTGGTTAAGAGTAAGGTTTCTCACTGACAGCCTCTAGAAACTGCTACACATTTTGATCATGTTCCTCCTGAGTATGTCCTGCAATTTTTAGATTGTCAAGGTACGGGAAAGCACCGTGCAGGTTCTTTTTTACTATATTGTCCATAGCCCGCTGGGAAACAGCGACCCCATTTGTTACTCCAAACGGAATTCTACAAAACTGATACAAGCAACCATTTGCCTTAAACGCAGTATACTTTTTATCAGCCTCATTTAGAGACACCTGGTGATAGGCACTTTTAAGGTCAAAAGTGGAGAATACCTTGTATTTTGCAAGATCATTCACCATCTCGTCTATTCTTGGTAACGGGTAGGCATCTAATCCAGTGTACTGGTTAATCGTCTGTGAATAACCCACACACACATCCACTTTTTATGTCGATAGGTGGGGTCCTTTACTCTCACTACTTGGGCTCGTCATGGTGATATGCTGGTTTCGATGATGCCCTCAGAGAGTACATTATTAACTTCCTCTGCAATGAATATCTGATCATCCTTGCTAAAACATCTGGATTTGGCAGCTATTGGTTTGCAGTTTGAAGATAAATTTTGAAAAAGAGATGGCTCTTCCATTTTTGTTGCAACCAATGCACAAAAAGGACGAGCTCTATCTATAGTTAACTCGGGAAGGGGGCCACCGTATTTAAAAGTTACACTCTGATGTTGACACAAGAAATCCTGGCCAAGTATTAAGTCCGAACAAAAATTTGTCAGAATACCAAGCCGTGTAGCAACGTAGAACTGGTTATTAAGATCAAGAGCTAGATTAACAACAACATAGCCCTTTGAACAAGTATTCAAGGTTTTCCGAGCCATAGAAATGTCTTTATTGGACGGATAAAGTTTTAGTTTTAAGTTCATGCACAACTCTTTCGTTAAGATAACTATCAGTACTGCAAGAATCCAGGAGAGCACTTAACCTTTTCCCATTAACAGTCGCATGTGTTGCAGCTTGAGCGAGTCCTTGTGGTCAGTAAGTGAGAACTGACTAATGTTTCCACTGAACTTGAGGAAGACTTAGATTTGCACACACGGGCATAATGTCCTTTCTTGGAACATTTATTACAAGTGGTATTGCGGGCTGGACAGCTATTTCTTGAATGGTAGAAAAAAAAACACAGAAGAAACATTTATGATTTTTATATGTAGCAGCCATAGCTGATTCCTTGAGAGCAACTGGAGGATTGAAATGCGGTGATTCTGGGTTTACAATCGTAGCCAGGTGGGCATCCGGAGTTACATACGCTGGGCTATATCTAACACAGAGGCTTGATTGAGTGCCATTAGAAGGTCCAGAGTTTCATTTTCTATGAGCCGCTGTCTTATTGCGGGCAAGGATATTCCCGTAATTAATGCATCACGCATTGCCTCATTGCCACACCCCTCCGCACTGTGGTCGTAACAGTTGAAGTTTCTTTTTAATTTCTCCAACTCTCAAAAACAAGTCGTCCATAGATTCTCCTGGCTTCTGCCGTCTGGTAGCTAGTAAATGTCTTGCAAATACTTAGTTGGGTTTTTTAATGAACAAGCTGTCCAGTTTTGCTATGGCAGCATCAAAGTTTGCACACATTTCTATGAACTCAAAAACACTAGAGCTCACACAGCTTAACAGGGCTCAGTATTTGTTGGGTATCCATTCTTGATAGTCTTCAAGGTAATTAATATCGTACACCAGTGTCGGTATTCCTTGGCAGCTGTTGGTAGACTGGGATCAATGTCTAGGCATTTCAGTTTCCATGTCACATCCATATTTTAGTATCAGGGTAAACGTCCAAAATTTAGTTGAATAAATTGTACTAACACAAAAATATTTCTTACTTGGAAGCCAAACTTTATTAAACTAAAAACTGTTTTACAAATGGTGTTGCACATGGAGAACTTTAATACCAGTCGCCTGGACGACTTCCGGTTCCAGTGGTGTGTATGGAAGCCCATACACAAGTACTACAAATACGTAATATTACATCCCCTGCCCCTGGCCTGAGGAGGGGGGAGTTTGAGTAGATGTTAATAGCAATTCCATATCACAGTTTAAAGATGTCTTCCTGTCCAGAGTTTTAAATAAACAACTGAACTGTAAATTTGTGTTGTGTTGTATTTAACAACGATGCTGGTCTGTGCCATATGCTGTGTTAATTAAAGATGGCAGACATGCACGTGTGACAGTTGCAGATAGCAACAATAAAAGCAGAGGTGATGCAATATACATATAAATATATTTAGTATAGTCCACAGATTGCTTTGTGCTTCTCTTAACCCACCATAACAAATTTAAATAAAAAAAACTAAAAAACAAAAAAAAACAAAAGCAAAAATTAAAATTAAAACAAACTACATTGACATTACAAGGTTAAACAGCAGAAAAAAAGTAACATCAGTTGTAAGTAAAAATAAGTATATGTTATGCAATTGTGTGGTGATAAGAGATGAACAGTTTCCGGATACCAGAAACGTGAATGGCCAATGGCAAAAATATCTGAAATCGAGATGAATTTTTCAACCTGGAGAGGCACAGCCATACTTAAAATTCTCCTCATCCACTCGTATATATGAAATTTAATGTAAAATTATACTTTGTCTCCAAGCCATTCTAGCTTTTTAGGGCAATTAACAAAAATAATATTTTTCTATAGTAGATAAATTCTGTGTCTTATTTTTTGAGGGGGATTTTTTTTAATGCTGAAAAGTTAGTAAAAAATGATTCTTTTAAAATTACCTTTCCATTAACCGAGTGATAAAGTCCCTGGAAAACCCTTTATTTAACCCTACCACTAACCATAAGTTCTAGTGACACCCCACCAAAAAACTCCTTTAATCCTATTACTAACCCTAAATCCAAGTGGCAAGTCCTCCTCCCCTCCAAAAAACCATTAAACAACATGTGATCTCTTAAAAAAAAAGAAGTACCCTCCCTCCCCAAAAAGATACAGAATTTATCTCCCATAACAAAAATAAATTGGTTAACTGTTCTAAAACGCTAGAATGGCCCGGAAATGGGGAATCATTTGTAAAACTGATCCCCCACTTAAAATTCTAAATTAATTGTTTCTTCTTTCTGCCAAGTTTTTACGTGGGGTGTTCACTCATAATCGCCTAAAAAAGTAGAATATCATTTTTGGAAGAAGGGCGTCTAGCAAAGGGTGTTAATCTACAATACCTTTTTTTTTTCATACTGAAAGTATCGGCTGATATATTTTAAAGGAGACCGGAAGTCATTAGGTGATGAAAGAAAAGTCTACACCTCCCCTACCCATGAATCGTTTGAAGTATGGCAAAATTAAAATTTTCAAAGATAGGGAAAACGGGGGTGAAGCAAGGCAAAGCAAGATGGAAAGAGGAAGGAAAATAATAAAATTGAGCCAAAAGAACGTACAGCTCTAAACGATTTGTACCTTTTCTAAGAAAATAAAAATTTTAAAAAAGCAGAATTCCGCCTTTTCTGAATTAAAAGGGGAGAACTCCCATCTCTGGATTACAAAGTATCCGTGATAAATTGCTTATCGAGCAACCATTTGTAAGAGGGACAAAGCACATGCTTAGAGTTCTGAGTTTTTGTAGGTGTTAGTAATTTGAATGTGTGGACACCGACCGACCCATTTTAATAGGTGAGATACAAAGAGAGAGAGAGAGAGAGAAAGAAAGAGATTCGTGCAATTGGGAGAGCGTTTTGGTAGTTTTGTTAGTGTCGTTCCGGTGTTGTCTTAACAAAAGTTCCTCCCTAGTATAAATTCGTCGTTGATGCCTTATAAGAATCTGCCATATAATTTCGAGATGCAGATGACTTGAATACATATTTCTTTAACTATAAACACTGGTAAAAAAATGTTCATAAAGACCTCATTAGTGGTTATCAATCATGTGAATTGTTGCATATTCCTTGGTAGTCAAACTTCTGAAGTGCAGTGTAGAGATTATTCTCGAGGTGCAAAGATTTATCTGGGATGATTTATGGAGAAGATCAGCAAGAACCCTTGAGGATAAACATACTAGTGATTAGTTAATTTAACGACGTGACATAAAAGCTTTAAAGATTGAATTTAGTTGCTGCCAGAACTTTAGGTAGGCCAAAGATCATGTAAAGTCCGGAGGAATAAGATAAAGGGGCACTAATATCCATCATTCTTTCTCGTAAATATAGCCCAGAAGCAATTCATATAAGTGAATATAATTCCATTCTGGTAAATCCATAAACTAATGTTTTAACATCTCACAACTAGAAACCCTCGCCCACTCAACCTACAAAGTAATGATCCAGCCATTCTATAGTGATATTAGATGTGGAGAGTTGTTGTATTTTTTAAAAACCATTGCTCCTTTCAGCACTTGCCATGATGGGCACTAAGTACCCTCCAGAATTTGTTAACAATATAACACTATATTAACTATCTTTCTTTAACATTTTCAAACCAAAATGGTCCAATTATGCTATGTTTCAAGATGGCAACCCATGCAGTGTACTTCACAGAATGCAGTAGCCGCTGAAAGACTATCTGGCACTCGAGATCCTCAGAACACAGAGTTCTTGCTGTTGACTTTGCCTGAGAGAGAAGCGGGATTCATCACGGAACCACCCCTATTTGGAGGTTAATAACTTCACCAATTCTAATGTTAATGCCATTTCCTTGGATGATTTTGAAACGTTATTCTATTTTCTATCAACTCTTAAAAGTACAGAATAATATAATTAAGATTTTCAAATTTATTAACTTCCAAATGGGTCACGTTTATATTGAGACACCCTGGATATTTTGATCCTGTTACATTAAAGTTATATTTTTTTTAATTAACCTTCCTCCCTCTATTAAAAATTGAACAAGTTCTGTCAAAGTATTTTTTTTTTTTTATAATTTGAAAATTTCTTGCTTAATCGATAATTATTAGAATTCTTTTTTGAAATTGAATATCGAGAACATCTATTCACTGGTTTGAGACGGACCAACAAACGTTCTAATGGACAGACAACCAACAGTGGAAGCAAACGTAACACTGTTTGGTGGATAAAAGAAAGATCCATGTTATAAAGACTCACCAATTATTCCTTGCTGATTCTGTGGTTCCTCTGATAATTTGTCTTCATTTTGGTTATTCCCACTGATGGCAAGTCTCCAGGCTTGAGTGTCTCTCGTACTAAAAGAGCAGGATTCACTGAGGTCTACGCCATCAGTACTTTCAATTTCTTTGTTATGTCTACAATAGATTGAGGGGCAAAAGAATTAAACTAAGTAAAAGTGGACGAGAGGCTTAGTTTTACCACAAATCAAGCAGTTTTAGCTTACTTAATGCCGGAACGATATCTATACTTATACACGATTGCTTGAACATCGGATTTAAACATGTAAACATCAGCCTACACAATACACAAATAATCAGCAATACTGAATACAGGAAAAAGATCGCTAGAGACGAAAAGTACACCTGAAGAAGGTCAGAGAACACATAATCTGAAACATAGTTGAAAAATAAATAGCAATGGCAACGATAGTAGTTCAACTAAAAACAATGCAAATAATTAAACACAATTTTCTATTTTACTTATAGCTAGGGTGGGGTGGGGATTGTGGGTTCATACCTTTCAAATTTTTTTTTTTTTTTTTTTTTTTTTTTTTTTTTTAACTATTTGGGTTACCAATTATCTAAGCCAAGAGCCACTCAAGGATGCAGATTAATGAGACAAAATGATTGCCAGTCGAAGGATGAAGAACATTATATAAGTACTAACATTAATCAATGGTATACACTACGCTTGATTGGGGTGGTTTATGAGTACTTCTGCAGTTTACAGACCATACTATTTTTTAGATAGTATTCTCAAGTAACATTAAATTTTTATGGTATCTTTTGTTTATTAAATTGTTAGGTGAAAGTACATATAAAAAAATCAGGCATGTGTACAGTGTCATGATATATGGAAGTGAAACCTGGCCAATGAGGGTTGAGGATATGCGTTACATGGAGAGAAATGAGAATGATACGACGGATGTATAATGTAAGTCTTAAAGACAGAATTAATTCGGATGACCTAAGAGGAAGATTAAATCTGGATAGTATAGAGAGATGTGTGCAGAACAGGAGACTTCAATGGTATGGCCTCGTTGATAAAATGGATGAGAGTTCTTGGGTCAGTAGAGGTAGAACAGTTGAGCTAGTAGGTTCAGTTCACAGGTGAAGGCCAGGGAAAACATAGGAAAAAGTGATAAGGATGGACTTGAAAAAAAAAAAGAGGGATAAATAAAGATCTGGCCAGAAATAGGTTGGTTTGTTAAGTCGATTTCTCAAAACTGTCTAATGCATGGCATTATGTAAAATAGACTTTGATAATTCTACGTCATTACCTTGTTCATTTTCCCTTGTCCTTTAAAGATTTGTCTAATTAATCTCCCCTGTCAATGAATAATAGATTTTATATAATCTTCTGTGTCATAGTTGTTTCTTCAGTGTGTTGTATTTATTGTTTTTTTTTTCTTCTGAAATCCAAAACGAAGTGCAGGAACAAATAACCACTTTTATATTTTCTAAATTTTATTTGAATCAAGAAAATTATTTTTCATATCTGGTGACACCATATTTCCTGGTATGACACATCACAGCCATTTATAACTCTTCATTGTAAACAACTGGCCACCGTCGTGTTATGGACAAAAACAGCTGTTCTCTTATGACACACAAGTAGTGGCTCAGTGTAAAGTGAGGTCTTCTGTAGTAGTGGCAGTAGCAGTCGTAGAGATGCTGATCTATTCTTTGTGGCTCTAATAATTGAACCAATCAAAAAGAGCAACAAATAACTCCATTATTTGCTCTGGAATTTGGTTTATGTTCTACAGCAAGTACATCTAGATAAATTGCATCTTTCCCTTCCAACCCCTGCAGGAGTGATGGAAGTCTAAATACAGGCGCTCGATCACTTTGATGCCAAACACCAAAGAGGAAGAACCGATCTCACATTTCTACCACGTCGATTTCCTGCTACAATGCAACTTCCTGCACAGGTAGCTCTAACCTCTTACTTTATCTCAAATGGAAGATTCATCTATTTTACTGTAATAACAAGTCCATCCTAGAAAATAATACTGTTTTTTATTTTATATTTGAAAGGGAAGTAACTCTTTGCCCTGAAGTTATCTCCCTTGATCAAAACAGCATTTTGAAAAGCAAAGTTATGTGCCCCTACACAGTGTCATGATGTATGGAAGTGAAACCTGGCCAGTGAGACATTAATGTGAAACCATTCAATGGACGTTCACTCAGCGACAGACATCCTCATTTCAAAGTAATTTCTTTTCAGATGTCTTTATATGATAAATAATGATTATTGTTGATCTATGCAGAATCATTTTCATTTAAATTATTTCTTCATATTTTTTTCTTACCACTCACAAAATGCCACTTTATTTCAATTACTTAATCTAACCGTATATGAAATCTATCGTTTTTAACATTATTTTTACATTTTTTATAAAGGGAGAGTCGTCGGAAACATATCGAAATTTAAACTACAAAAAGAAAAAGAATTATATTCTGTGGACATAAATAGATATCAACAAGATCTCGCTGATTCCCTCCCTTCGGACTTGGAGCATGCGGTGCAGTTAGGAAAAACGTGGGTTGTTACTTTTAACACCTCTAGAACCAAGCTTCTCCTTTCATCACCAATCCTTGTTCCCCCCCCCCCCCACACTCGAAATAAATGGCTCTTTGTAGAAAGCCCCTTACTTTGATAAGCTCCTAGGACTGACTTTCACTCTAGATCTAAAATGGAACACGTATGTCCAGTCTGTCGCTAAGGTTGCTGAAAAAAAATGATTGAATCATTCTACCACCCCGAAAATTACCTTACTCCAAATACAATCCTTAACCTATATAAGAGTCAGATACGTTCCAAGATGGGATACTGATGCCACATTGTAACCACATTTGAGGTAGGTGCCCCACAGAGCACTCTTTCTGCTTTGACAGAGTACAAAAACAATTCTGCAAATCTAGGGGATGGGGTGATCTCTTTTCTTCTCTACATCCCATTTTTCACAGAAGAGACGTTGCTAAAATATAAATATCATTATTTCCATGGCAGGTGCTCGACTGAGTGCCAGTCTTCGATTCCTCCTTGTAAGACATTCACAGCAAGAACTCGTCTCTACCATAGTGAAAAATACTTGCCTTTCTCCCTCCATGTGCCTAGAATTAGGTGGAATTTCCATGAACAGAGATCCTTGCAAGGGCTACCCATCTGTGAAACACATGACTGCGGGACTGCTTCCGTGCTGATTACAACTTGGGTGTCAACAAATTCTTGTCATGGACCGCCCCAAAAGTAATCAAACGCAGTTTATACTAGTAATGAGACAATTCCAATATTTTCCCCGACTGATAAAATTACCAATTCTGTTCTAAATTCCCGATCCCTATACAATTACAGATTCTGATTCTAAAAATCGCCTAAGTAGAATTCCTTCTTTTTTAGAGGTGGGGGGTAGGTAGTAATTTAGCAGAGAATTCTCAGCTACTTTTAAATGTAGATATAATTTTCTTTTAAATTTGACAAACTTCTTAATATTTCCCCTTTATGTATTGTATCCACGATTTTGTTAAACTCATTGAGATTTCATCTATATTTGTCATTTTTTCTATTAATCCACTAGTGCCATTTTTACCGGTGCGATTTTTACCTAAGTTCGTTATTATGATATATAGATTTTAGTTTTATTGGTAGTTTAAAAATCAATAAATATTTATAATTTTATCATTAGTAACAGCAATGGGGGGATAAAAAAAAAAAATTTTTTTTAAAAAGAATCGTTTTGGAAATTATGCTCTAATTTTTCAGATTCCAATACTCCAAAAAGTCCTGATTTTTCCTATTCCCGATTTCAATTAATCATTCCAAAAAGTCCTGATTTTTCCTATTCCCGATTTCAATTAATCATTCCAACACTAGTTTATACCATTGATCAATTTTAGTACTCTCATAGTGTTCATCTTTCAGCTGGCATTCATTCTTGTCTCATTAACCATTATATCCGAGTGGCTCTTGGCCTTGATAACCCAAATAGTAAAAAACAAACAATGCTGGGAAAGGTGTGAACCCACAATCCCCACCCCACCTATTAGTAAAATAGAAAATTGTGTTCAATTATTTGAATTGTTTTTAGTTAAACTATTATTGTCGCAGTTGCTATTTATTTTTTAACTACGTTTCAGAGGATGTGTTCTTCGACCTTCTTCAGGGATACTTTTCATATATTTCAATATTGCTGGTTATTTGTGTACTTAAATCCAACCAGTTATGTTAATGCAGAATTGTCAGCATTCAAAACTATTGGCTGGCAATCATTCCCGTCTCATTAACCCTTATCCTCGAGTTGCTTTTGGCCTTGATAAGTGATGACCCCAATTATAAAAAAAAAACAACTATAAATTAAACCAGTGACAGTTATGATAATGCAGAATAGTTATCATTCAAAACTATTGGCCTTCTGCTTTATTCTGTCAATAAATGTTCCCAAATATAACAAAGAAATCGATTTTAAAAGAATAAGAAAGAAACAAAGGCATCGACTTATATAAGTATAGACACAGAGACAAGTCTATACACGGCCAACAAGGTAAGATAGAGTTCAAATCATTGAGATAAAAACTAAGGGGGAATTAAAAATGTTAAACAAAAAAGATAAAGAAAAACAAAGCATTCAAATTTATGCGGATCACAGGAAGTGGGCAGGCAAGTCAGAACAAAGTATAGTAAGAAAATTGCATAAATGCATAATGGATATAGTGATATTTTCAGATTAAAGAAATAAAGAATTTTATTTACAGCTTTATAATTATACTGTGAATCAAAATTGGGTTTGCTTTAATAGTTACTAGATCGGTTACCCGCAATCGCCCAGAGCTCAAATTTCCATAAATTCTATAGATTCAGAAAAAACTAAAACTAAACAATCTGCTTAATATTGTAATATGTGAACAAAATTAGAGAAAAGATACTTCCGCTCTAGGTGAGGTTCGAACTTATAACGTTTGTCTTTAAGTGCACTAAACGATTGATCCACAGGGGCAATTAGAAAATAGTGACACTATTAACTATATAAACCAGAATAGCTAACTTCTGGTTTGGCGAGAGTTATATCTTTCTTCCTTTCTCTTTACTGTATCTCCTTGATCTCTCTTCCTTTCTCTTTACTGTATCTCCTTGATCTCTCTTCCTTTCTCTTTACTGTATCTCCTTGATCTCTCTTCCTTTCTCTTTACTGTATCTCCTTGATCTCTCTTCCTTTCTCTTTACTGTATCTCCTTGATCTCTCTTCCTTTCTCTTTACTGTATCTCCTTGATCTCTCTTCCTTTCTCTTTACTGTATCTCCTTGATCTCTCTTCCTTTCTCTTTACTGTATCTCCTTGATCTCTCTTCCTTTCTCTTTACTGTATCTCCTTGATCTCTCTTCCTTTCTCTTTACTGTATCTCCTTGATCTCTCTTCCTTTCTCTTTACTGTATCTCCTTGATCTCTCTTCCTTTCTCTTTACTGTATCTCCTTGATCTCTCTTCCTTTCTCTTTACTGTATCTCCTTGATCTCTCTTCCTTTCTCTTTACTGTATCTCCTTGATCTCTCTTCCTTTCTCTTTACTGTATCTCCTTGATCTCTCTTCCTTTCTCTTTACTGTATCTCCTTGATCTCTCTTCCTTTCTCTTTACTGTATCTCCTTGATCTCTCTTCCTTTCTCTTTACTGTATCTCCTTGATCTCTCTTCCTTTCTCTTTACTGTATCTCCTTGATCTCTCTTCCTTTCTCTTTACTGTATCTCCTTGATCTCTCTTCCTTTCTCTTTACTGTATCTCCTTGATCTCTCTTCCTTTCTCTTTACTGTATCTCCTTGATCTCTCCTCCTTTCTCTTTACTGTATCTCCTTGATCTCTCCTCCTTTCTCTTTACTGTATCTCCTTGATCTCTCCTCCTTTCTCTTTACTGTATCTCCTTGATCTCTCCTCCTTTCTCTTTACTGTATCTCCTTGATCTCTCCTCCTTTCTCTTTACTGTATCTCTTTGATCTCTCTTCCTTTCTCTTTACTGTATCTCCTTGATCTCTCTTCCTTTCTCTGTACTGTATCTCCTTGATCTCTCTTCCTGCCCCCCTCTCTTTACAACCATACGGGGTCGGCCAGAAAATCTCAAAAAATTGTCTACTATTGAAGTTGTTCCTCTTTATTTATAATTAATCAAAACAAAAATATAGATCAGGATTGAATATTAAAATATTGTAAGCGACTTGTTTTATGATAATTCTCAAAAAATATTTTATTAATTGAACTATGACTAAAACGATGACTATTTTTGTTTTGAATTTATTCATTTCATTTCTTTAAAACTTAATAGAATACCCGTCTCAGAACAGGCAAAAATAAAAAATCAAGATGTAATGATACTAATCCTTATGTTGAGAATCCTTATTCCAATTTTGATCAGAATCCATTACATGATTTTGATTCTAGAAAATGTCTAAAATTTAAGGTTTAAGCTTAAGGGGTCTTAAAAAAATTGAAATTCAGGGAATTAATTGGTGTCTAATGGCTATGGATTAAATTTAATGCAAATCTGAAAATATTGAATTTTTCAAATCGGAGGTTGTGCCCATATTATGCCCCTAAAAACCCAAAGAAACTGAAATTTGAGGAATATATATTAACTGATCTATAATACCCATTGTTAAAATATCACAAAAATCGGAGGTATCTGAATTTTCACGAATTTTATCAAAACAATTGTCATTCATTTAAAAAAAAAAAAAAATCATGTTTCTTTTATGGTATTATGTTAATTTCGTTAAACTTTAAAAAATGATGTACAGTTAAAAAAAATCCTTTCGACTTACGTGAGATTCAAACTTATGTATGGCAATGTCAAAAAACTCAAAGTCAAGCATCTTAGTGAACGGTAAAAAGGAAAAAGATTTAATATTCAATGTTTTGACGATTCAACAGTGTAAAAATCTACTGCCTTAATAATGTGCACTCTGCCTGTTCCTTTTTTGTCAACCAATAAGATGTTTCTATTTGTGAATGAACAGACAAACTCCAAACAATTTTAGTAATTAAAAAAAAAAAATTAAAATTGTTTTTCAGGAAAATGAAAAAGAAAAATAGAGTCCTACATTTTAACATTACAATTTAAGAAATTTTAGTTGGAATGTTATACATGGTCTTAAAATGACCCAACTTCATTTGTTTAATTTAACTCAGATTCAAATATCATTAAAATAAGATATAAAAGAATTCTATGCTTTAGAATTTTTTAGATGAGGGTTGAAAATTTGTATTATTTGGATTATACAGACGACTATTTTCATCTTGAATGTTATTCCCACAACTTTTCGGCCGATGTAAACTCTGACCTTCTTCATGTGAGTCTTATGAAACTCGGAAATATGTAATTCGAGAATCTGTACAGAATTTTGAATGAAACCTGTTTATTTAATCCAGAGGGGGGGGGGGCTGCTCTTATTCTTTCACCCGTAAAAGGATAGAAGTCTTAAATAATTCTTAATTATATTCTTAGTATCGCCCGTACTGAGGATTGAACCTTCAACCTCCAGAAGACCAACTTAGAACTGCTTATTGCTTAGCATTTTATCCATTGCACAACGAGTTCAACAAAGATTCCAGAGTTCGACAAAGTGTACTTGAAAAATGGTCAGAGGTTCTATCGCCTGAAAAATTGTGAGACTAACATCCAAAATGAGAACAGTGGTCCGAATAATCCAAAAGAATTATAATCAAATACTCCGGGACAATTTTCAGAGAAAGGGGATCATTTAAGGGTTAAAGAAAAAAGAAAAAAAAAACCCCAAAAAACGATAATTCTCAAAATTGAGTTCATGTGTTAATCATTCTTAAATCCAGTTAAAAAAATTTGGTACTTATCCATATTAGGACCCAACCTAATCGATGCTAAGTCGATTTTAGTTTGGGTCCTAATCTGGATAAGTACCAAATATTTTAGCAACCCCCCCCCCCCAACCTACTTTTTGTTTCAATTTTTATCCTTGTTTTTAATGAATTGATATCGACTAACACGAAACTCAGATTATCGTGAAAAAAATGTATTATTTTCAAGGTTTGTGTCAGCATGTTTCATTGCGTCATTCAAGCTTACTGTAATAGAACCAGTCTTGACCTTTAAAAATTACGCGTTTAAGAAAATTTATTTCATTAATACACCGTTTTTCACACCGAGTGCATAAGGGTGTAACATTTTAAAATGTGATCCGGATTGTAAATATTCACATCCTCGCACATTCCATGTTAAAAACAGCATAGAAATAGAATGAAATTCAAGATGCACTGAAAGAAAAGCCATGAATAATTATAAAAATAAATTTGTTATTGTTAAAAGAATTAAATTTTGGAATTATTTTCATCTGTGCACCGTTTTTCAACAAGAGCAATTGAGTCTATATCATTTTTACACTGTTGTAGCCTCCGACATTTGACTTATTGTAGAGGAATGAATGTACGGTAAATGTTTATATATGAAACACCAATCACCTTAACAGAAAAATGCTTTTGTGACAACAGTGCAATCAAGATAGGAAACTGGTACGCTGTGATCTGTTTCAAGTCACTTAACTAGCTAAAAACTGACTGACTGACTGCAGTTACCATGATATTTCTTCAAGACTAAACAATAGAATAATATTTCAGGAAAGGCTAGGGTTGTGGTTAGCAAAACGGGAACTACAAACATTAAATTCCGTTTTGGAAAATTTCTTTCATATGAAAACCGGTTTTATAAAATCGGTTTTGTGCCTTTGCATCAATCCTATCAAATTTCAAGTTCGTAGATCTAATAACTGCAAAGTAGTTAGCAGACAGACAATTTGTCTTATATATACAGGGTGATCCCAAAGAAATGTCACCCATGGAAGCATTAATAAAATTCAGTCCTTTCTGTAATCCTTCCATATTTGGTACAAATAAACTTCAGATATCTGACTTCAGTTATGAATGTCCAACAGTTTTTGTTTTATCACCGTTTAATGATATGCACGGACACTTTGGTCATTGTCTGATCAGTCGGAGGTGTGATCCTGAATGGGCTTCACACTCATAGAACCTTAACCTCTCAGATTTTTATCCGTGGGGTTATCTCAAAGATAAATTCTATCAAAACAATCCTTAAACTATTCTGAACTGAAGGGCACCATTACAGCCCAAAGCAAGGCTGTATCAAGAGAGGAGTGTGTCAAAGATATTGACAATTTTACACATTGAACGTCGATAAAATATAGACTGTTGGACATTCATGACTGAAACTTGGTAGACAAGTCAGGCTTAGACTGAATTTATTTGCAGCAAGTATGGTTGGATTGCAAAAAGGATTGTGAATTTTATTAACGATTCCATTGGTGACTTTTTTTTAGGGAGGGGCACCGTATATAAATGTTATTCAGAGAGACGATGCTAATTTAATATTATAAATAACGTTGCCGTTACTGTTCCAACTCATTAATACGAAATCAGTTCAGATTTCAGAACTTAGCGGCAGAAGTCACGATCAATCATTCACAAGATACGTGCCAGGTTGAAATGGTCCTCAAGTTGTGCTGATTTTTACAAACAAAACTTTATATTGTTCACTGAATATTAATAGTTAATTGACTTTTTAAGATAAAGTAGGAACCATGTTTACTATTATACATGGTCCCCACCCCCTCAAATAGATTAAGTGGTCAGATCTGTCGGCAACCCCAAAACAAGAAAAACTCACCTCGAACAATAAATATTTATTGGAACACAGGTGTGTAAAAGTTATGTTGCTCTTGTTGTGGATAGGTTGACAGATCTGAATGGTTCTTAGTCTTGTTTAAGGAACTTTAAAATTTGCTTTTTTTTTTGTTCCGTAGAGAAGTTTGAATTTGGTCAAGAATTCCTTTTTGTCTTTTCAGTTTCTGTCTAGTCATCAACTTTGGCCTTTCTTTTAGTCTGAGCTAACCAACAATTTTCTACTGAATTCTGTGTCATCTTTTACTTGAAACGAGTTTTGTGATTCCCTATCTAATCACAATTTGTGTTGAATTTTCTGCTCACTTATGATTAGTTGGGTAATGAAAGTCTTTGACCTAAAAAAAGATTGGCTTCAATTATGAGCGCCCCCCCCCCCCCACCGATAAAGAGATGGGGTTTATTTCAAAATAAACATGCTTGAATATTTGTACATATGTAATCATTAGATATGGTAGGTGTACTCTCGTAACCTTTTTAATTTGTCTACATAAAATTATTTTTCTGAAAATTATTTCTTGATAATCAGGTTGTCCAAAGTTTTAAGCCAGAATATAACCTTACAAATTATAAACATAATTTGACTTGAGTAATTTTTCTCAGCTGTTATTTTAAAACGGAAAATATAATCTCATTTGAAGATTTGATCATGACCTTTTCTGATAGTTCTTTCTAATCAAAACAGGTGGTCTGGATTGACTCTTCACAAAAATATGAACTTTTGGAATGAAATCGTTAGTGAAAATATTTGCCGATATTTTATTATGCAAAAAATATATGCTGACTCCTAATTTTTCAATTAATTATTCCATAATTAATGTAACTTAATATTTCGGTACTTCTGCAGTTTACATAGGAAAAGCCAAATGAAAACTTTGTGGTATCAAAATTAAAATGAGGCAACGTTAGAAAACATGAAAAACTAACTAAAAACATTTAAATCAAGAACAAAATAACTCATCGTATTGTAATTTTAATGAAAACATTTATTTTTTTAAGGGGTTAATGTAGTTTTCTTGGATTCATTTTTCGTTATAAAGAAAATATAATGAAACATTTTTTTTATTTTAATGGTACTCCTTTTTAACCCGATCGACTAGGTGAGGGTTAGTTTTTTTTGTAGGGTTAGGATTAGGGTGAAGGGTTAAAGTTAGGGTGTTTTTTTGTAAGGTTAGGGTGAAAAAGGAAAACAGTTGCTTGTATTGTTTTCTTTTAGAAGCATACTTGTTCGTTAGCGAAATTCTTCTTTATAACTTGCATATATGTGCGCATGTTTTGCAACTTTTCTTTTGGCCTATAAGTTCTAACAAAAGTCAATTCCTTCCGTAGACTGAAGTGTCTGTCCTAACTCGATGAAATTCATGATCGCTTTCAATTTTCTTAACTTGTTGAATTGTATGCTATATTTAATTCGCGATTGCCAATTGTCTGCTGCAATATGATTGGCTAAGCGTTTCGGCATCTTCCGACGGTTTATGTAAACTGCCCGAAGATGCCATTGCATGCAGTTTATGTAAACCACTGGAAGTTGCCGACGAAACGTCGGTTTCAGCATGGGTCGTAAACTGCAGAAGTATCGATGAATTCCCCATCGTGTCACAATGATATTTCTATTTACTTGCCTCCCAACAAGGACAAAGTTAGACACAAGGTTGGTTTTTAATGTAGTCAACATCCAGTTCTCCACAAAATGAGTATTCCAGAGGGCAAAGTTAGACACAAAGTCTTTTTTTAGATCACTGTTCTCATCTGGGATGTTATTCTCACAACCTTTTGGACGATGTAATCTCCGACCTTCAGGTACATCTTGTCGAACTCGAGAATCTACAGAATTTCGAACGGAAGCCTTTATTTAATCAACGGGGGTTGCTTGCTCTCATTCCGTCAATGGGTAGAAGCCTCAAGTAATTCGTAATTGTATTCTTAGTATCGCCTGCACTGAAGATTGAACCTCCAGAAGACTGTCACTTAGAACTGATTATTACTTAGCACTTAAGGAGATCCTTGCAGACAATTATAGTATGAATTTTAGAAGCCTTAAACCTATTCTTGTTTTAGATATGTAGTCTTATTACTTATCACTATATATTACTACATTAATATATATATATATATATATATATATATATATATATATATATATTAATGGTATTCTAATCTATACTTTATAATTAATGGTTCACATATTGTATTAAATCTTATACTAGGTCTACTTAGGAGGTGATTGACGCCCAACATATGCACAGTTTTATTGAATGGTCTTACTCTCCACTATTCTTCACTGTTTATATATACTTTGTCCCATAAGGGTAGATGGTTTTCCTTTTTCGGGTTAAAAAATACCGAGAACTCTTAATTTTTTTCTTTCTTATCCTTTCTCCCCTCCTGGGCAACACCGGGTAGCTCTGCTAGCCATAATTAAAGTTTTGACACCTAAACATGGAGTTAAATATCATTCTTGATTTAGATGGCTAATCAATAAACTAGGTTGACCCATACACACACTTTATTTAAATATGAACACAGTCTGTACAAATATACTCACTCATTTTTACAGCCTCTATGTTTACATTGTCCTGTCCTACATACACTCATTTTTTTTTATGGCAGCGGCTAATGCTTTTCTAACTTTGATAACAGTTTCAACAGCTTCCTCACCATGTTTTCCAATCCAGTAAATCTATATTATTAAAATTCTAAGACAACTTCACATGTGTCCGTGTCTATTTTCTGGGGGGCTACAAGAATTGAATTAATATTTTTAAAACTTATTTACTATTATTCGAAAAATTAATTGAAATAAAAATGCAATAGCATAAAATAAAACAAAATTTAAAAAATCCTATTTAAAAAATTACAAAATTACATCCATCAGAATGCATTTCCGTTTCTTCATAAACAAGTCAGCAATTTTAATATTCTGTTGATAGTTGAAAAAAAAGAATTTAAAAAAAAAAAAAAATTAAAAATTACTTTGTGACCTTCGAAATTTTAAAGGAATTTCAAAATATGTGATCTACCTAACTAACTAACCCTTAGGTTAGGATTAGGGAGTTAGAGTCAGGGTTAGAGTTAATGGGTAGGTCACATATTGGTATGTAAACAACTCGTTAGATCACATACTGATTAAAAACCATTCGTTAGATCACATATTGGAAGAGTACCGTTTTGGTAGCTATTTTCATCCAATAATTTTAGATTAAAACATTACCGTAACGAAATCGAATTTTTTTAAAAACTTAGTTTTGGGGGGTCATCCTAAATTGGGAGCTGTTCATCAAGATGCTTATTCACATTAGTTTTAAATTTCTGCATGTCGGTACAGTTGGGGAAACAGGGAGCAGGAAGGTGGGAAACAGAGCAGGAAGGGAGTTCCAAAGGCTGGCTGCTCGAGAAAAGAAGCTATTGGGGTAGAAGGCTCTCCAGCATCTGGGGACCGTCGCAATGAATGGATGAGACTTAGCTTATTTTCTGGTTGGTCGAATGCATTTATGTCGAGGGGGCACCAGAGAAGCAAGTTCATCGGAGCACAATCAATTGAAGTACTTGTAAAACACGCACAAGTATGCAATATTGCGGCGATGGGACAGGGGCTGGAGTGTGGTGGATAGTAAGGGACCTATTAGATTAGAGACTCTTTTTTGGACCTTGTCTAAGAGGGAGAGACTAGTGGATGGTTCACCAGCCCAGATGCGACAACAATACTAATTTTTTTTACAATTTGGTTTCAATCAATATAATGAACAAACAATGCTGTAAGAATTAAATTTAACTTTCAAAATCCTATTTAAAAAAAAAAGAAAAGCGACACAAATATGAAAATGAAAAAAATCTTTCGAGCAACGGCAGATAGGTACAACCTGTTAAAAAGAAAATTGGGTTTTCATTTTCTCTTTCATAATGCACAATTCTCTCTCCGACACACACTCAATGTGAACCCTTTCATATACAGTGTTTCCATAAAGTCTTTAAAATTAAACATTTTTTTTTTTTTTTAAATTTTGTGCCTTTTCTTGAGTAGCCATTTTATAGGGGTTCACTTAGCAGTTGCCCTTCCTTTAAAATATCTGCAATGCAAAATTTAATTGTTAATTATATCTTTAATAAACACCGATTAAAACAAAAAATCTCATCAAATGTCTTCATAATAATTTATTTAAATTGTAAGGAGACTTTATAGATTCCCTGTATTATGTCCTTACATTTGTTGGTACTTATGCAGTTTACGAACCGCGTTTTCATTGGCACACTCTAGCAGGTTACGTAAACCGCCGGAAGGTGCTGAAACACCTAGTTAACGCAAATTGCAGCAGCTGACAATTGGGAGAACTTAGCCTTAGCCAATGAAATTCGCAGCTGCCGACAATTGAAAAACGCGATGAAAATATTGCAGAGATCTAATCGATAGCTACCTGCGTGAATTTATATGGAGACAGAAATTCAGAAACAATCCTTTCGTCTCCATATTAGAAAGCACATTGTTGAAGTGTACCCTGTCGAGCAGCTTCCCTCCACGTCCTCTAACCCTTCTACTTTTCTATCATCTGTGAAGAAAATTTGCTAACAGAAACAGTACCTAACACTAACCTACTCGGTGGAGTAGAAAAAGAATTTGCAAGAAAACAAAAATGTTTGAAAAAAAAATAAAAATAAAAAAAATAAGAAAAAAAAAGTGTTTCCTATGTCTGTAAGGAAATTAACATACGATGCCTGTTTTTCGTATTTTAATATTGGCCAGCGTTTTCAACAACAAAAAAAAACGAAGATTTCGTTCGGCAGCTTCCGGCGGTTTACGTAAGAAAATATTCTAAAGAAACTGAAATTCAGGGAATATTTATTGATTGATGTCTAATACCTATTGTTAAAATTTCATAAAAATCGGAGGTATCTGAATTTCCACGAAGGGATTCCCTCCCTTTTTACCCTCTTTACATAAGACTAAATTAAACAAAATATAGCTTGCATTTGAATCCCTTACGCCTCACAGATGTGTTCCAAAATTCATAATGATGAGTTAATTTGTTTAGGAATGAATCCTGTAAATACAAATATATAAACCTACACAACTTTATAAAGATAGAGATAAATACACAGAATGAAAAGAAGGCAATATGTTGCTAAAGTGACTTATCTGAGGTTCATGTTCAGACATGAAACCATCCAACGTCAGCTTACACCTGACATGTGATGATTGATACCTCAGGGTGACTTCATTTGATTTTACTCAAGCTCCCACTCATGTTCCCTTCAAGTAGTTCAGCTCATTTGTATAACCTTACTGCATTAAAAGGATATTGCCATATATTTTTTCATTTATTAATTTATCTAATATATAAAATAAAGTCAGTCAGTCAATTCTCAACGTTAGATTGCAAGAGCATTGCATTTAACAAATCGATATTTGATTTTGCCTAGTCATTTTCTTCTGCTGAACGTTGGTGCATATTGTGAAGAACAATAAATGTTAATTTGATTTAATTTATTTTCAAATGTAATTTATCTTGCACAGAATATTTTTCGCAGGGAAACCACCTTCCTTTCAAGCAACAAATGTAAATTACAGATAGAAGTAATTTTTTTTTCCATCAGCAGCAAATTTCGCTAATAATACGATTACATTCTTTCGTTTATTACTACTAAATAACTTAAATAAAATTATATTTTATATTCATATTGAAAATGACAGAAATAAATAGGTAATATCTGAAAACATTTAAATTTCAATATCGAATCAGGTCATGTGACACATATTTCATAAATAGTATCTACAAAAAAAAAACCCTCATATTTCTCAATACTCACTTCGTTTTTATTAGCTATATAAGACTCATCAGATTAGTTTTGGGCAATACATTTCTATTATTAACAAGCTGTATCTACCCTGCATTACGTGGGATTCATTCTATTATACTTTTTATCCCCTTTCTAATATACCAACACATGTGAATCGTAAATTATACTCGTCATATTCATATTTCATTATGGTCACTAGCTTCCTCACCTCCAAAATTCAATCTATGGTGGGAAAGAGTGGTTAACAAACTCTCATAAAATAACTACTTGTGAAATTGTAAAATACTGTAATTTTTTTAAGTTAATTATTAAAAAAAACCGTCTGAAAGAGAAAAAAGATTGGAAAAAACAAGCAAATGAAAAAACAAAATTGAAACATGAAATAAAATTAATTGTCCGCAAGGTCCCTTGGCATGACAGATAAAGTGCTTAATAATAAGTGACAGTCTTCTGGCAGTTGAAGGTTCAATCTTCAGTGCAGGCGAGACTAAGGATACAATTTCTAATTACTTAAGACTTCTACTCGGTCATGGCTGATGGAACAAGAGCAAGCTAACCCTGTGGATTAAATAAAGGGTTCCATTCGAAATTCTGTATAGATTCCAGAGTTTGGCAAGATCCACCTGAAGAAGGTTGGAGGTTACATCGGTTGAAACGATGTGAGAATAACATGCAAGATGAGAACAGTAGACCAAATGATCCAAACAATACAAATTAAATAATTTTAAAAAGTCCATATTTAAAGAAGCCAAATTAAAGTTGAGCTTGTTATCCTGCATCCAGAAAAAAGAAAGGAACATTTGGGCTTTTAACTTGCATTTAAGTAATAGATCGCAACTTGTTGAAAATTAAGTCTGTCTCACTAAAGAAAGGAACATTTGGACACAAATGCTAAATATGCGTCCAAGAAATAAAATAATATTGCAAAACAGAACTATTTGTTATATTAAAATCATAATCACCATTAAATTAAAAAACAATAAATTGTTAATTAATAAAATTTCTTTTTTTCGAAAACTAATGAAAATTAGTTAACCTTGCGACTAATATAGCATATACATAAGCAACATATAAAAAAAGATGGTGTGTCTATTGTGCAAAGTTGCATTAACTTGAATAGAGCGTTTTAACTTTATTGTTAGTGCAAGAAATAGGGGCAACCTTTTGCTTTTATTCATTTAGATGAACTGTTGAAATTGTGTAAGTTGAGTTCAACACTACAGTCGTAATGTAGCTGTACCTACGTGGTATTGCCCAGGAGTCTTTACTTTAATTTTTTGTTCACTCATACCCCCCCACTCCTCCCTGTATTTTCTCTTAAATAATTTCTTGTGAGAAAATATTTAGATTTTAGAAAGATAAATCAATGAAGGAATATTTGTTGTTTAAAAGAAATCGGTTTTACAATAAAATTGATGAGATGTCTTTAAATCGTATAAATACTTTCGATTATTTTAGACGATGTAACTTTGTTTTTCTATGTTAGTTTTTTTACGATGTCAGATTTTTTTTACCATATCAGTTTTTTTGGTCGTTTTTTTTATTACTATGTCAATGTTTTTTTATTACTGTTTTTTTTTTGTTTTCTTTTGTAAATTTAGTTCACCCCAAACAAGTTTTTGGGGGTCATCCTAAATTGGAAACTGTGCAGAGAGATGCTTGTTCAAATTAGTTTTAAATTTCTGCATGTCGGTACAGTCGGGGAAACGGAGCAGGGAAAGAGTTCCAAAGATCGGCAGCTCGAGGAAAGAAACTATTGGGATAGAAGGCTCTCTGGAATCTGGGGACCTCCATAGTGAATGGATGGAATTTAGCTGATTGTCGGGTTGGTCGAGTGTATTTACGTCGAGGGGCACCAGAGCAGCAAGTTCATCGGTTGGTTGATTGTTTTGTTTTACGGCATATCAACCCTTTTCGGGTTATTTAATGCCAAATCCGGTCATTTTGGTGAAAGTTTTTATGCTTCAAGTTCTTTATATGTTCAAATATTTGTTCGTGGTGATTGGTTGAGTGAAAGGGTGGGAAGGGATGGGGAGGGGAGAAGGGGAAGAGGGAAATTGTTTTTTGTTTTGGATTTTGCAGAACATGATTGAGTTTTGCAAAGAAAAATAAATAATAAAACATCAATGTTTGGTGCATTTTGAGTCAGAAAATCAATAACTTCAGACAGCCTAATTTGGTAGCACCAGTAGGTTCAATTTGACCCATAGATGGGGCCCTTACAGGTACTACCACTCCAGGCCAGAGTGGACATGGGAGCAATGGCAACTAAGGGCAACTCTACATTTCCCACAGCTCCCAAATGGAGGCTTCACAACTGGATGTCTTTTAAGGTCATACCCAGGACCGCAAGTTCATCGGAGCACATTCCATTGAAGTACTTGTAAAACAAGCACAAGGATAGTGAAGGATTAGAGACTTTTTTTTTTAACCTTGTCTAAAAGGGAGAGACTAATGGATGGTGCACCAGCCCAGATGTGACAACAATACTCCATGCATGGGTGGATGGTGGCCTTGTAAAGATATAGGATATTGGCAGGTGTGAGAAATTTTCTAGCATGGGAGAGGGAGCCCACTTTCTTTGCAGCAGCCATGGCAGTATCTTCTATGTATTTGTTCCAACTCATGTTACCTGTGAATGTTAGACCGAGGAGCTTAAATGTTGGACTCTCGGGTAAGGTGCTATTTGCCATGGCAATCGGTGGTTGAAGGGTGAGAAACCATGCCAAAACATATGGACTGACAGCTAAACCATCGGAGTCGTTAGAAAATTGAATGGCTCTTGGATTAAAATTACAGCAGAATTAGGCAGGAAAGTTGATGCTTGGAAACAAAATCCCTGAAGTCACAGACGACCTACCAAGTGAGAACTTTTCTCGTGTGCGGGAAGTTGGTTGGTCATTACCCCATAGTCGGATGGCTGCGGACTGCATGCAGCTTTATTAAAAGGCAGAGCGGTACAATCCGATGAAAGGATGTAATTGACCAGGACTTGTTGCAAATGATATGGGAGGTGATTGCAGAAGTGAAAACTATGAACCCTGTAAAGGCGGAATGGCATGCAAAAAGGAGCGATAAAGAGGTAATATCGAGTTACACTAACAGCCTGGCATTAGGAGCATTATTAGAAATAGGTGGAGTAACTGTTGAAGATGCTGCTTGGCTGAGAAAGAAGAATGATAGCGCCCACATCGATGTTGCAGAGCTCGAAGCCATGATAAAGGGCATCAACCTGGCTTTAAAAATGGGGACTATGAGCAGTGGACATTAGAACGAACTTGGCAACAGTGGCATCGTGGATTAAGTCAGAAGTGTCAGAAGATAAACAGATCAGGACCAAAGGAGTAGCTGAGATGCTTATCAAGCATTGACTTGGGGCATTTGGAGACTTGATCAGAGAATTTGAACTGAAAGTAACCGTCACATTGATTCCACAAAAAAACAAGGCAAACATGCTGACCAGAGTGAAGAAGATTTGGCTACAGGAGAAAAAAGATGTGGCTCTGGTGTGCTATACAATAGATGATGAAGGACCTACATAATATGCATCATTTTGGAAAGGAAAGGACTTTATATCTGGCAGGAAAGCGAATCCAAATATCACAATGGAAGATGTTCTGGATGAAGTTGAGCACTTTAGGAAGTGTCAATCCATTGGGATGAACAAACTAAAATGAGTTCTGGCAAAACAATCACTTTTGACCAGTGCTCAGATATTTAACAGGTTGGAATTGAGGGATTTATATTTTTATAGCTTTTTTTTTTTTTTTTTTTTTTTTTTAAACTTATATTCACTTCAAACAAGGCACATTACCACTGGGACGCAAGGGCTACTGTGAATAAGAGCCAGATTAATAAGAGCATTCTAAGTAGGGAGTCGTGCAGCGATATTCTCGTTCAAATTACATTTAAATGTCTGCATGTTGGTATAGTCGGGGAAACGGGGATCAGGGAGGGAATTCCAAAGGCTAGCAGTTCGTGAAAAGAATCTATCAGAGTAGAAAGCCTTCCGGCATTTCGGGACCTCAACAGTGAAGAGGTGGGATTTTTCTGATTGTCAGGTTGGACGGAGGTATTTACATTGAGGAGGCACAAGTGCAGCAAGTTCATCAGAGTACATTCCATTGAAGTACTTGTAAAACAGGCACATGGATGCACCATTGCTGTTATGGGACACAGGCTTAAGCTTGGCAGACAATGTGGGACATTAGATTAGGGTTTTTTTGGACCCTGTCTAAGAAGAGAGTAGTGGTTGGTGCACCATCCCAGATGTGTTAACAATACTCCATGGTGTGCTTTATAGAGATATACGATACTGGTAGGTGATAGAAGTTTGGCAGTATCTTCTATATCGTTGTTGAAATGTCAGGCCAAAGAGTTTGAATATTGGACTCTCAGATAGGACAATTGATGGTTGGAAAAGTTTCTTATAATTGTTAAAGCTTTGTCTTAGTAGCATGAAATTTAGCCATCCATTTTTGGTCCCATTCCACTACAGAATTCCAGATTAGTAAATAGATATGTGAGACGAGCAAATAGAGAAAGAAAGAGTAGCTTATACAAGCTTGTATCTTTTTCACGTTTGCTCGTCTTGCATATGTAGTTTAAATGCCATTAAATGCCATTAACTTCCGAGGTAAAAAAAAAGATTCAGCAGCGGTTTATGCTTCCTTGAGAATTCCCTATACAAGAGAATGAATAAATTATTGGAACCGTCTTGATTCTGTTGCTTGTATTGGTTTCCTTGATTCTTACAGAGGGACCATATGAAGGTTACCAACATCCATAAGTAAAAGTGGTACCATTGAAACTGACTGGATTCGAACTTGGCACACCCAGGTTTATCAGTCCGTGTCATTATACACCCTAATCCTAACCCTAACCATCACAACCTCCCAATGGTCATTTTTGAGTTGGTTGTCATTTTCATAAATGTTATTGTTTAAGTGATGCTGCAACGACCGGAAAAGATGGTAGTCGGATGGAGCAATATCAGGTGAATAAGGCGGATGAGGCAAAACTTCCCAATTGAAACTCATGACCTTTTCCTGAGTGAGTTTTACTGTGTGTAGTCTTGCGTTATCATGCTGAAGCACTACACCCTTCCTATTGTGTAATGCTGCGAGCAATATTTTACTGCTGTGATTGTTTGATTAGGCTCTAGTAACTCATAATGAATTAGTCCTCTCATATCCCACCATAAAGAGAGCATAACCTTCTTTGGGTGTAGTCCTTGTTTTGGAACAGACTGGACTTTGGTTTCGGTCTGACCATTACCTTTTGTGTTGGGTATTTTTGTAAAGAACCCATTTTTCATCTCCAGTCACAATTCTTTGCAAAAATGATTCTCGATGATTCCTAAAAAGCAAAGATGTGCAAACAGTCAATCTTCAATTTCGTTGAGCGTTGGTCAAATCGTGGGGAACCCAGAGTCCAAGTTTTGAAACTTTTCCTAACTCGTGAAGACATGAAATAATTGTGGTATGGGTTGTATTGAATTGTTGAGCTAATTCTCTGTTGGTTAATTTTTGATTGGCCTCCACAGCGTCTATAATGGCATCTTTATCAATTGATTTTGGCCTTCCCGAACGTCGCCGAGGTTAAATTCTCTAGAAGAAAATTTTGCAAACCACTGTTTACATTTTCGATCATTCAGAACATTTATCCCATAGACAGTTCCAATATTCCTTGTAGCTTCTGCAGCTGAGTTTCCTTTTTTGAATTCATAGAGCCTGCAATGTCTCAGATGCTCCTCACTAATATCCATTTTTTGACAGCTGAGACCCTTAAACATAATATTTTCCAACTAATTACTATATCTGAAAGGCAAAGCAAGATATTATGACACCAATTCACCAAAAAATCTAGAACTGTACAACTTAGGAGGCTGCAAAGTGATGAAGTAAAAAATACGACATTACTTTTATTCCAACCTGATACATCTAACCCAAGAACTTTCATCCATTCTTTCAACGTGGTCATACCATTGAAGTCTTCTGTTCTGCACACATCTTCCTATACTGTCCAGATTTAATCTTCCTCTGGGGTAATCCTGTTTTTAAGACTCACATTACACAGCTATCTTATTTTAATAATTTCTCGCCATGCAACGCATGCCCTTAACCCTCAGTGGCCAGGTTTAATTTAAAAGTAAAACTCTTTTAGACAACACCGTCTCAGAAAATATATTTGAACAGATTTGTGAAATTTTTCTTTTAGGAATATCAAACATTTAAATGTCAAGACAAAACCGATCATTTTACAAGTGTGCACGTGATGTAAGAAATTAAACTTACTTTTGACCAAGTAATGACTTTTTGAGACTCGTCTTTCCAACTTTATCTTTACCAACCAACATCAGCCGTGTACGGTACAGAGCTTCGATTCCTGAAATGCATGCTTTCTCGTAAGCCCGCATCGCCACCTCTCCTCTGGCAAATATTTCTTTAGGAGCATCATCTGTTTAAAAGTAAAGAGAATGAATTGTTAATATACAAATTTAAAACAAGCAATTCATAGTTTGAAATAGAACTTTTACCTTAGAGACTCGACTTCATCACACCGCTTCCTAGAAATGGTTAACTAATAGAAGAGAATACTAGAAGCGGTGAATGTCTTGTTCGTCTATTTTAGGGGTCGTCTATACATATTTTAAAAAAAAAAGAAAATTAAAAAAATATAGAAGCAGAATGTTGAAATTAATGCTCAAATAATTGTTAAACATCTTGCTGCCCTATAAATCTGGCCTCTATCACAGCACAGTAGTCCCTTACGCTTAAGTGGTAATATTTGTTTGGGGCAAACAAAAAAAAACAACACTAAGATCGTAAAAACAGAACAGGCAACAAAAACATTATTCAATATCATTGATCATTTTCTGAAAACAGTGATTCTCAAACAGGGGGTACTTGGCAGTTACAGAGGATAATTGCAGGGAGTTTTGTAGCAATATGTAGACGTGGGTGTTTGAAAATAATTTTAATATTTTTTGTGTAAGGTTAAAAGTTACTGGTAAAGCTTTTGAACCAGACAAAACCGACTTTTGCCGAGACAGAATTATGTAAACAGCCGGAGAAAGCCGAATGAAAACAAACCGGCGTCAAAATTGAAACGATGCGGCGTTCCAACAGGAAAATTAATGGAACAATATTTAAAGCAAGACAAACACCCACCATATGCTATTTTTATGAAAAATTTTTTTTTTTTTCTACAAAGAAAATTTATGAAACAACTTATTATTTTTTTTCATGAGAAAGTTAATTTTTTTTTTAAATATCCGGGTTTTTCTTACCCCTAACCATAAACTAATCCTAACCCAACCCTAACCTACTTTTATTGCCTTTGCTAACAGTTATTTGTTGACTATTTGTTTTTGGTTTTGATTTTTCACCCTTTTTTTTTTCTCTTGGAAATTTTTGACCATCGTAAATTTACGATTTAATGCATTTACAATTTAATGTGTCTGCTTTCATCACCTTCTGATTGGATAAGTGCTTTGGTATCTTCCGGCTGTTCATGTAAACAGTCAGGAATAGACGAACGAAAAGTCAGTTTTGTCTGGTCCAAAAGCTGTACCAGTTAAAATTAGGCAGAGAGTGGAGTAATTAATGGAGTGTTAGAACCTCAGCCTAAAATAATATGCAAGGTAGAGTTATCTCCCTTGAACCCTATGATAAGGCAGAGTGGTCTGAACTTGGAGACAGCGTCGGCCAAGACAGTTCAGATGTAAATAAATTTATTTGAATAATTGATATAATTATAACAGTGTTATAAAATTAAATAAAGTAAATATTTCTTGTTTATTACTTCTCTCTCTCTCTCTCAATATTTAGATGTGGCTGTGTGAAAATAATGTTAAGAACGGTATTTTCCACATAAGAAGTTAAACATTTAGAATTAGGACTATGTGGCAGGATTCAACCAGGGGTTTTTACCCCGCTTAATAGACCGGTATCGTCTGGGCCTTTGGGTCTGGATTTACGCCGGTCTATTGGGGGTTGCCGGTCCTGTGCAGTTCTAGGAGGGGCACCCTCCCAGGCTTTGCCTCCCCTCTTTGGAGAGGAGTAAGTTTATTGCTTACTGTCTGAGGCGCCTCTACCGGGGAATGCCGACGGGGCTGCCCAGGCAATTTTTAAATGGCCAGAGTGCTCACTTCTCGAGCGCTGGCTTATCTAATCCCACTTTCCCGACCTTGTGTCACATCTTACCTTGTGGGAGGTAGATAAATAACTAGGATGTGGCAGGATATGACGTCATGAGAGGAAGTACGTGGCAGAAAAGCTAGAGAGTTCCTACCTTTGTGAAATTAGGCATCGAAGTGATCAGACACGGGTTTCAAGTCCCCTTCTACCTCACAGGGGTTGGAAGGTGAAAATGCAGTTCATCTTGATGTATTTGCTGTAAATTACTGCTAAGTAACTCAAATCTCAGAGCAAATAAGGAAGTTATTTGTTCTTTTTAATGGCTTCTATCACTTCAGCCACCAAGATAAAGAAAAGATCAACATTTCTGCGACTGCCACATCACCACTACAGCTATCTTTACGAGACATCAACTATTTCAAAGAAACAAACAGCTGTTTTCTATCCACAATACAAGCCAGCCAGTTGCTTGCAATGTTACAAGGTCATTTATTGCAACACTATGCTGCAGTATGATCCTATTTTCCTGGATGCTCTCCAACCTGCTGATTGCCTAAGTGATTTTCTACAATTAAGAAGTTGGACAATTTTTAAAAAGTTTTTATTACTAATCTGTCATCACTTGAGGATAAGGGTCAATGAGATAGATGGTTTCTCAGTTAAATGATGAAGAATATTATAAAATGATTGAAAATGATGAATGGAATAGTCAAAATTAGATCACACACATTTTATATATATATATATATATATATATATATATCATTGAGACAACTTCAGGAGAAATGCAGGGAGCAAAATATGCCGTTGCAGATTGCTTTTGTGGATCTCACAAAAGCATTTGACACTGTCAGTCGCAAAGGGCTGTACTTGGCACTTTCTAAAATTGGCTGTCCTCCAAAGCTTCTGAGTCTCATCAGATCATTCCACCAGAATATGAAAGGAACAGTACAATTTGATGGGAACCTGTCTGAACCATTTGACATTTGTAATGGAGTGAAACAGGGCTGTGTTCTGGCCCCAACCCTCTTTGGGATCTTTTTCTCAATGCTTTTGAAGCATGCTTTTGGTGATGTGAATGAAGGCATCCTTCTTAGGACAAGATCTGATGGGTGCCTCTTTAACCTTTCCAGACTCAGAGCAAAGACCAAGGTAAGACAAGCAACGATGAGGGACATGCTATATGCTGATGATGCAGGCATTGCTACTCACACTGAGGGGGAGCTTCAATTACTTATGAACCGCCTCTCTATTGCCTGTAAAGATTTCGGCCTGATCATTAGCCTTCCAAAGACCAAAATACTGTCCCTGGGCTCAACAGGCAAGCCCTCTATCAAAATTGACAACTTTGAGCTAGGTGTTGTTGAAGACTTCCCATATCTTGGCTCAAACATCTCGGATTCTCCTTCGTTGGATACTAAAATCAACAAAAGGATTGGTAAAGCAGCAGGTACCTTGTCTAAGCTAAAGGGTCGAGTCTGGGAAAACTCCTTACTCAAAGCCAGCACAAAAATGTCAGTGTACAATGCTTGCATTATAAGCGTCCTGCTGTATGGCAGTGAGACATGGACACCCTATGCTAAACAAGAGGAAACGTTGCAGATATTCCATCTTAGAAGCCTGCGTTTCATCCTAGGTATCAAATGGGAAGACAAAAAGACAAACATTGAGGTGCTTGAAATAGCTGGTATGAAATCCATGTACACACTACTGAGGCAACGCCGACTGAGATGGCTTGGTCACGTTCACAAGATGGCTGATGGCAGAATTCCCAAAGATCTCCTTTATGGAGAGTTAAAAGAAGGAGAGAGAGACCATGGTCGCCCTCTTCTAAGATACAGGGATGTCTGCAAGAGAGACATGAAGGCCATTGACATCGATCCATCATCTTGGGAAAGCCTTGCCTCTGACAGGGATAAATGGAAAAAAACCCTCAAACGACAGCTTGACATCGGGGAGGCAAAGTGGAAAATAAAAGCTGCTGAAAAGCGTGCAAGGAGGAAAGAAAGGGCAAAAGCAAGTGAGCTTCCTCATCAACCCTCCCACTTCATACGTGACAACTGTGGCAGAGACTGCAAGGTCCACATAGGCCTTCTCAGCCACAGCAAGAAATGCCCTGATCGAGCCAGTATGCCCCTTGGGATATTGACACCACTGACAGGACTCTAAAAAATGGAACTAGCCAACAAGATCTGCAAGTGCCATTCATGGTCGGACACGACCGACGAAGGCCTACTATATATATATATATAAATTTGGTGAATAGATAGAAAATTGTTATATTCACTTAGAAAACATGTTGAGGGTTTGTTTCTAAAACATCAGGTTCTTTAATATCTGTCAGAATCTACTTCAGCTTGAATTCCACATTCCTTTTACATGACATCAAGAAAGCCTTGGTGTATCCTGAGCTATTGTTCGGCCATCTTGGTTATACTTTTCTGTTTTACTGCACATCAACCCTTTTTGAGTTATTTAATCCCAAGGCACAATACGTATTGTAAACGATTTACTGTAAACGATTAATTGAACACAAGTCGCTATTTTACCAATAGCTGGAGTGGAAGTGTGTGTCAACTTTCTTTACAAACAGTATTAGTGTGCAAATGACAATAACAGATAGAAATGTGTTCAGACGTATAACAATTCAACGATGCATCGCGAATTAACTGCAAATCTATAATTTTAGAAATACTGCACGGAACAGTGTAGCACTACGGTGAACCAATTCTTTTATTCTAGATCGTAACAAAATATCTCTAGCCAGCATCCAGTTTCTCAGTGGATAGTGACGTTCTTTTGTTTCTCTCGTTTCAGTCGTCTCCTTTTTAAGAACACCGATTGCAAAAATTATTAAAAATGATAGCACAAAATCATTTTTATTCACCAGTATACATACCCCTAACCCATAGGGGGATAGGAGCAGCTGTCCAAAAGCACAACCGCTCTATCCTGTGGTCCACAAGAAAAGAGAAAGACTTGATCTGCTACGTATCACCAGTGACTTCCTGTCTGACATAATCCTAATTCTAAACTTTTTCCCTTTTAATGGAATTTCCACTACTCTAACCCTATGTGGAAAATACCGTTTTAACATTATTTAATAATCTTGCTACAATTGTATAAATCTTCTATTGGGTTGGCCAAAAAGGTTTTTTTTTGTTTTGTTTTTTTAATGGCATTTTTCCGACCTACTAAAGATCGTTTTATATTCCTATTCTTCAAATCCTATATTTGATGTAGGGAGTATGTTGACGTTAGTATGTAATAAGCCTCTGAGCAGAGGAGTTCTTACATTTTTGCTTGTATTTCAGGCCTTGAATTAAAAGATCAAGCAGAGCACTGATGATTTTTTTTTTTTACTACAGAAAAGAAAAAAAAAGCTACAGAAACCATTATAAAGATATATCATGTGTATGGGGAAAATGTGGGGGTATATGTTACGACGCTCAGCACAGTCGCGAACGGGGTCCAAAAAAAGAACGAGAAAGGGTTTAAAAGCATAAATTTGCAACAAGTGAAGTTGACCTGCGACGAGAATAGATATTTTTCTATTTACCTATGTAATTTGCTTTTATTTTTACGTATTATAAATGGGTTTTTATTAGATGTAAAAAAAAAAAATGTATTGTTTTTTTCCCAAAGGCTTGCACAAAATTCAAGATGGCGATTCACGTGCTTCCTTACCAAATGCCCCCCCCCCAAAAGCAGCCATGTTTTTCCCAAGTTACGGTGATAAAACTATTGATTTCTAATAAATAGCGGTTGTAACGGTCTAAAAATACAAACGAATGCTACAGGCAAGTTTCAAAATAACTTTTACAGCTTACAGTTACTTTTATTTGTTGTATATTTGTTTTTTTTAGCGTTTTTACTCTGCTGAGTCTCGTAAAAGATGCCCATGTGGTTACAGAACGGGTGTTCCAGAAATGGTTTCTTCAATTCTGAAAAGGAAAATTTTCAGTGAGAGATGCTCTTCACTCTGGCCGGCCAAAGATGATCGACAGTGACCAAATGAAAGCCGTAATTGATCGTAGACATTCTCAAGATTTCTAAATCTAGTGTGGAAAATAAATTGCATTAATATCCACTTAAAAAAAAAACAAAAAAACGAACAAACTTTTTAGCCAACCCAATATTTGAAATTAATGTAAAGAGAATAGTCTGTAGAACTAAACTTTATTGAATAAATTACTGACACCGACAGACTCACTTTTCATTTCTGTTGTGGTATTATCCCTATTTAGGTAGACAATGAACTCTTCCAAGTATATAATACTTGGCCTAATCCACTCAGGCAGTCAAGTAGAAGAAGCTCCACTGGCGACATTGTATTGATGTAATATAACCTTATTCTTCTTTTCAACATATGTGTTTGTCTTATTTATTAAACCTCTTTGAGGAAATAATATTAACGTAATTAGATTATTTTATTTTATTAGCTAAATAGTTTAAATGTTTGACAAATTAAAAGATAAATTTCCATTTAATTATAATGAATTTAACTTTTTAAATAAAATAAACGTTAGTGGACATGTACGATAGTATTCCAAATAATTTGTTTTTAAATTAGGCAGAGGCAAAGGAAACGTCAAACAAAAAGTGTCCTTAAAAAAAGAACATGCTGTTAAATGATATTTTAGACTTAGATGTTTTGTTTTTTTTTAATTAAAAATGTATAAAAGATTTTCAAAAGTATTTCAGGGAAAAAAATAAATTGAAGATGAAAAATTATACTAACATGAACAATTTAAAAACTGAATTGTAAAAAATAAATATGGATGCCAAAAAGAAGCATAATTTTCAAATCTTATCAGAAACTTTAATTTACAGTGTTCTTTTTGTTTTGTTTTCTAGTCTGCATTCAGAGATTTTTATTACCTTTTCATTAGGAGGTTATGTTTTCGGTCGAGTTTGTTTTGTTTGTATACAACCTAGCGCCCACATTGCTTGACCAATCGTCAAACTTGGTCAGAATATCGGTAATAGTTTAGCTAGAACTGATTTAATTTTGGAAAGAAGGAAAAAGTGAAAGTCATGCTTTTGATGATAGCTTCGGTTCGGTTCATCATAGACTCACTACTTGGCCCATATTATAGCCAATGAAGTCGTATGTTATATGACCTTGACAAGTTTAGTCAAGGTCGAAATTTTGACAGAATTTTAACTCCCGATTTTTCCAAATTTGATGTATGGATCTGATGCTATTTTATAACAGTAACCACCATGACAAAATTTCATCCAGATCAGATAAATAGTTATCAACGTTTCCATGCCATAACTTCGGGAATACGTCTTACAATATGGAGAAGTAAGGCCCAAAAAGAACTTTTGCCCATCCTTACGTTGTCAGGTGGAGGTATGACAGACTTATGCTTTTGTTTCTATAAGGTTTTTACTGTGAACAGTCTTTGATTTATCACCGTTTACCGGTAAGCACACCTGGATACGACATGCAAAATTTTCAATAACTCTGACATACTATCCCCTTTTGGCACTGCCCTGATTTTCCCCCAAGATGGCCCATTTCAGTTCAAAAATAGACTGGAGATTGTTTTGATAGGCATTATCTTTTGAGATTACCTCCACAGATAAAAATCTGGGGGTTAAGGTCCGGTGAGTGTTAAGCCCATTCAGGTTCATACCTCTTCCTGAAGAGACAATTACCAAAGTGTCCCTGCCTATCATTAAATGGCAATAAAATAAAGACTATTCGACATTCATGATTGAAACTTGGTAGACAAGTCAAACATAGACTGAAGTTTATTTGTACCAAATATTGTTGGATTGCAGAAAGGACAATGTTATTAACTATTCTATGAGTGACATTTTTGTTGGGGGCAGGAGTCATCTTGTATATCTGCAAAAGAGATCAAAATGTATCTGATAAAAACTTTTAGAAGCACTGTTTTTTGTAGCAGTAGTTTTATGAATCTACTATCAGCATATAACATGTATTCTTTTTTCAACTTAAAATGTCCACTTCGTCGAATATAGTATCAGATAAACACACACACACACTCGCCTTATATTTCGAACGTAAGAAGGACTTTAGAGTTCTTAATCAATCGAGTTCGGCAGTTGTAAAAGAAACAAAAGAAAACAGTGCACGTATCCATGTCATTGTTTACTCTACCGAGAGTCGGTCTTAAAATAAACCAGTTTGCAAAAATAAGCTCTCAGCTTTATAAGTTAATTACTACAAGTAAAACATTACAGAAATAAGAGAGCTGGCTTATTCAGCAAAGAAAATATGAATCATAAATCCACATGAAAAACGGACCCACAGAGTCTTATTTTGTCTTTTAGTCCTCACATTCCATCAGCGATGTTTCTGACAAAGGGAGAAGAATTGCTGTTTTCTGGGTCGGAATCTATCCACCTAACAATTGAGCTTGAAGTAGTAGTATTTTTTAGCTCCTTTCATCAAATGGATTCATGCTTTGTCTGGAGCGATTTCGATTAAGACAAAAATCTGTAGTGAAAAATCATAGAATCATTTATTGTGGGATTTTTTTTTTTAGATTATCAGCACTTCTGCTTAGTGTGCCTTTTTGGGATTAAAGTATTGCTCTTTAAACTGCTACCCAAGCACTATCAGACAAATATCAAAGCTTAGTATCTTTGGGGATATCTTAAGATGGCCCCTAGAGTAAATGTGGTACTGTGGTGACTGAGATGATTCAAGTTAAGAGTAGGATAGACATTTTTTTATCACTTTTGACCAAGGACCCTCATTTTCCCCATACTTTTGATGGCCCTGTGCCTAATTTGTCCCGAATGTAAAATGTTATATTTTGTGCAAATAAATAGGGTACCCCGGGGTGAAATGGACCACGAATGATTATCCCTATTTTCTCCCAAGTTAGTGTTTCATATAGTTTGATGCTTCCATTATGGATTACATCAGGGATTGTCTTTATGATATGGCCATTGAAACTGTATCATTCTTTCTGTTCTGCACTCTCATGAAGAAGGAAGTGTGAATTCCAAGGTATGCACTTTTTCCTATCTAATGAAAACTTTTACTGATTTCGATTTATATCACTTGAGCACTCTAGTGTATGATATTCTTGAAGTTAGAAGGCCATATAAATATAATTGCAAATCCCTTTTTAAATTTTTTTACGAGAAGAAAGAGTTTTCTTAGAATTAAGTGACCGGGGTGAAATGGGGCATTCTACATTTTTTACATATCTATCGAATCTAGCAGGAGAGTGGTATATAACTTCAGAGCTGCATAATGATTCCCTATTCTCAACCAAAACTCTGCCAATGCGGAGTCTTGGTTTTGTTCTTTTGGAATATTCCAGGTGTGACTGTGTATAAACATTGTATTAGTTCATTTTATGTTTGTTTCACATTTGTGACCTTATGATATGAGTTGGTTGATAGGTGACATCTGCGATGAGTATGCTTGCCTTCTTTAACAGGACTTTTATTGTAAAATGAATTTTTTATTTTTAAATGTATGCAAGAATTAAGTAACTTCATCTAATATGCATGTGTTGATGGAAAAATACTTAATGATCTTTTTTACGGTGATTTTTAAATTCTTAACATAGGTGACCCTACCCCCCCCCCCACCCCGTAATCCTTTTTTTCAAGAGATGTAAAGTACCTCATAAAATTTGGTACATTTTACTACTATACGGAACATTAACATGCACTATTTTTAATTGACTGAATGCCGAGACCCCATTTGCTACCCTATGCATATTTCAACCTTCATGCATGCATTTTTAGGGAAGTTATCAGATGTCGAAGTAAGAAAAACCAAAAAGTGTCTCATTTCATCCCGGTTTACCCAATTCAAAATGTACTATCAGACAAAGTTTGACATGTCAGTATCTACACATTGTCTACTAGTCGCTGTACCCTCAGCATTGTGTGGAATATGAGAACTCCTGAACTCCATATTACAATTATTAATTTTCTTTATGTTCTTATAATTTTCAAGTTATAAATAAAATAAAATAAAACGTTACCTTTGCGTTTATGGATGTTAGGTGCGAACGCAAACCCCACAACATTGTAACATCCTCTAATACAAAATGAATACCACCATGGATTCCTTGTAAAATTTCACTGGAGAAAAGTTGTGCCTGCTTTTGGCATAGGAATGTTTTCAATTGCATCCCAGTACAGAGAGGCAGGCAGCCAGACAAAACCATAGTAAAGATTATTAAATTTTGTATATCTATATTGACATCCTTAACATGGAGTACCATCATTTTCTCATAGGGTACAATACATCCCGGATTTGTCCAACATTATTCCCATCCTAATGCTTTGATGGTAATCTATGGTATGGTCACTTATAATCTAGAGTGAAACGGGTTTCGGCAGTGTTTCATTGCTCGCAAACAACGAAACATTATTTTTACAAAAAAAAATATTTTTAAATAAATAAATTATATATAAAAAAAAAATTAGTTATCTTCATTTTTTATTTATGTCGGCCATCTTTCTTCCTAGTCAATTTTATTTTATTTTTTTTTAAATTTAAAAAAAATTTTTTTTTTTTTTTTTTTTTTTTTTTTTTTACACGTTTTGCGTGTATGCTTAAACTTATGTTTTGCAAAGATTAAGATTAATTTTTAAAAAAGTTTATTTCGATAAGTCCCTATTTACTTGCATCTACACGAGGGAAAACTTTCTTGTTTTCTTGATCAAGACAAAGATGTTGCAGGATGATGTCATCATGGACATGGCGTTGCCTCAGATGATAGCTAAAAGGGATACTCTGCACCATCCAAACGGTCTCTCGGGACTCGTTCCTATAAGTGGCTATGATCTGTAACATCTTTCATAAATTGTGAAATATTAGGACCCCTGACGTTTCGACTGACATGGGCTGTTAAAGAGCTGCATTTGTTGTTTTTCTGGTTTTATTGAACTCAGCTGCGGTGCCGAGATTAACAGCAGATTTTTCAATTCTTGACGGCCATGAAAGGGTCAGTGCAAGTGGCGTCTCATATAAGTGGCTTTCTGAATTGAAAAGTATCTAAATTTTTAATAAGTTGTTTGGGAGCAATGAAACCCAGCCGGAACCCATTTCACTGTAAATAATTCTGACTGTACATTATGACATCATCTGCTTTAGCTATGCCAATGACACACAGAATAACTAGTAATGACACCAGCACAGTGAACTTTACTCTTTCCCATGAACGTTAAAATTAAATAATATTTTAGCTTTATTTTCGTGGTACTTATAAGTATTGTACACACAAGAAGTGCAGTAGAATTACAGGTAGGTTGAGAGATGATTACCAGTTTGTGTGCAAGAAGTGTAAGACAATGGAGACAGATGAGAAATCAGATGTAATTAAAGTATATTTTGATGGCGAAGCTATTGAGGTTGTTCAGAAGTTTTGTTACCTTGGTGATACCATTGGAGAACGTGGAGGACTAGCCACTAGTATGATTGCAAGAGTTAGGAGTGGATAGAGTTCAGAGAACTTCTACCATTATTAACCAGCAGAGTGTTACCACTGTTGACTAAGACATGTATACGCAGTGTGATGATGTATGGAAATGAAAGCTATCCAGTGAGAGGTGAGGTCATGCGTTGCATGGAGAGAAAGCATGAGAATGATATGATGAATTTGTCATGTGAATCTTAAAGACAGGCCTAGATCTGATGAGCTCAGAAGGTTAAATCTGGACAATATAGGGAGATGTGTGCAGAACAGGAGACTTAGATTGTATGACCATATTGAAAGAATGGATGAGAGTTATTGGGTTAGTAGATGTAGAACAGTTGAGGAATTAAGTTCAGTTACTAGAGGAAGACCCAGGAAAACATGGGAAGACACAATAAAGATGGATTTTAGAGAAAGAGGGATACATAAAGATCTGGCCAGAGAATTTCTAAAAGCCGTCCAACACATGCCAACATGTAATACGGATGTTAAACCGAATATGATGATGATATGATACTGACATCCATGAAAACAATAACACACTCCTTTGCCAAAAATACCAACAAAAAAAGACAAATGACTAGAGTTTTGAGAAAACACCTTTGGAAATCCTCCCTTTCTGATGAAGGGTTTGGGTAGGGAAGAAGAGCCACTTAGTTTTGCTTAAACAGAGATTCAAATAAATAAGATTTTGTGTTTTCCGATTGGTCTTCCCCAGTAATCCCCCTCCACCCACAAAGTTAGAGATTAACCTGTCAAGCGCTTAGTTACTAATAATGAAGAAAGCCCTCCTGCCCCGCCAAAAGTGGGATATTGTTGACACAGTCTATAAATGGCATCTGAAAAACTACGATCCCAATTAAATGTGGTCGGCAGCTGAATGCTAAAAAAAACAAAAAAAACACACCAAATCGGATGAGATAGAAAAATACAATAAAACAGATGATTGATTGCTGCGCCTAGACATGACGTGTGACATTTAAACGTCAGGAAGTGGGATTTCCTTATTTGAGAAGGCTGAAGACAATCTCTTGCAGTCTGTGCATAAGGAAGAAGAGGAAGACATGAAATAGAGAATAGAAAGTCATTAGGATAGAAAGGAAAGCATTTAAAGAGAGGACGGGTTTCATGAAAGAAGGAAGTAATAAAGAAAGCGGAAAACGCTGCCTTGAGAAACGGAAATTTAAAAAATTATAATTACATGTAAAAGTAAAGTGAAGAAAATTCATAATTAAAATTCTTGTTTTAATTAAAACTAAAAGCAAAAGACATAGAATGTTAAGTTCTTTACATCTTCTTGCTGCTGACGTCTGTCCGCCATCTTGGATTCTGTCGACACGGGGGACAACATTAAAAAAGATTAAGGATTTTTTTATGTTCATTTCCTTCTGAGTGTGGATTGGGGTGGCCAGTCTTGGCATCTTATATCGACACTTGACCCGTTATCGGGTGGGAGTGACTTTGCATGTCTGGTCCTGTTGAAGTCAACCGCTGAACTGAAAAAAAGACTATCTCATCAGTCACACATATTCTGATGTCTCTTCACACCCTGCTACATCTCATAACATGATAGAGTGGCAAGAGCGACCGGCACGAAAGGCAAGAGCGACCGGCACGAAAGGCAAGAGCGACCGGCACGAAAGGCAAGAGCGACCGGCACGAAAGGCAAGAGCGACTTACATAAAAGAGCATTACTACTCAGATCTTTTCATGTAACTATCCATATAAACCTGTAACAAGTTTGGCATCAGGAAAATATGCAAGTAATAAAAAATTAAAATAACTTAAATACTTGTATTTAGAATCTGCTCATAATGAGAGGAAAGTTCTAAGCAGCTTTTTAACCCCTTATGAACGTGTTCTGTGTGTGTTTTCTGTGTGCATTCACTACACAGGCTGTGATTGTCCGGTTGTTGTGCTGGTCCAAATTTGTGGCTTGACTGACACCGGTTACCATGTCAATATGGTCTCAGTGCTGCCACAGAAGAATTTTCCCTCCAAATAAAATCGCAACTCCAGATTAAAAGTTTTATTCTTCTGGACGTTACAATGATGCACGTTTTCTTCTTTTGAATAACAGACTTGCAAATGAGAAAGTTTAGCCCAACCAAATCAAAACTCAAGTCCACGGACTCATTGCTTGGAGAGGCACACAAACCCAACTGCAGATATGAACTAGGTTGTGTTCACTGCACATGCCGTGATCGTTCACTCATTGTGCGGGTCCAAAGTTGTTATTCAGTTTCGAAACAAACAAGTAACAATGTTTTGGAGGTTACAAGGATGCTCGTTTTCTTCTGAATAATAAGCTTGCAAAATAAGAAATCTTAGCCCGAGGAAATCAAAACACAAGTCCAATAAACACAATCTATTAGCTAAGAGCACAAGGGCCCATCTTGCTTGCCGGAACATAGAAACATCACCTTACTGTCAGACCCCAGTAAACAAAACTGATCGTGAGACCCTCAGAAGGGCAACTCTGACTGCCCCCCCCCTTCCCATCTTCTGGAATATATATATATATATATAGATATTCTGGGACCACCAGAAAGACCACCCAGATATCCACTCGAAAATGCTAATCTGCCCCCAATCTATGGACATCACAAATCCAATGCCTAGGGGACCCAGCCATTATTTTTGGCAAAAACTCAAGCTCCACTTTTTTTGAAAAACATCTGGAGAATTAACACTTGTGATTTGAGGATGTTTTGACAAATTGCCCCGATTTTTGGAAAGAATTGTTATATAGGAAACTATACGAATACTCTGGGCAGAACAGGTAAAATCAATTTCGCTGACCAGAAAATCTTTTCACCATTTTTATGTCCTCTTACGAAGATTAAAATCAAGATATAATGATACTAAACCTTATGTTTAGAATCATTATTACATGATTTTGATTCTAGAAAATGTCTAAAATTTAAGGCTGAAGCTCCAGGTGTCTTCAGCAGAAATTGAAATTCAGGGAATCTTGCTTAAGCAGTGTCTAATAACTATGGATCAAATTCAATGCAAATCTGAAATATTTGAATTTTAAAATGGGAGATTGTACCCATATTATATGGACACAATCCCACATTTGAAAATGCAAAACCCTTTGAAATACTCCAAAGAAACTGAAACTTGGGGACTAATAAATAATTGATGCCTAATACCAATTGTTAAACTTTCACTAAAACATTAGGTATCTGAATTTTTATGAAGATATTCTGCCTCCTTTTTGCATGAAACTAAGTTAAACTAAATATAGCATACATTAGCCACCCTTACACCTAGCGCGTGTGTTCTAAAATTCATAATTGGTTAATTAGTTTAGAAGTGAATCCTGTACAAAGAAATACATAAACACATCTCTATTTATATAAAGTTAGGTATGTAGCAGCAGTGCCCACTGCCCATGTGTCAGACTAGGAGAACGATTATGTACCTCTTCTGGCATTATGACATGTAAAAGGTTGACGCAGATGGAAAAAAAAAAAGCAAGTGAATAGCCTAAGTGAGAAAAGGGAAAAAAAATCAGCAGCAAAAGGAACAAATGCACGAAGATCCTAACCACCCCCCCCTCCCCCGACAAAAAAGAACTATGTGATCAAAGTATTGTATTTGTTTTGTCCTCAGTAAGTTAAATTAGAAACCCTTCTAGACTGAGGTAATTTTTATTTATCTCAATCCAGAGTGCACCTTTTTGAGAAGCTGGATTTTGCACACATTAAAAACCATGAGTAGTTGATAGAGTTGGAAAATAGGTTAGGCACAAAAAAAAAAAAAAAAAAAAATGTAAAAAAGGTTTGGGAAAGATGGGGGGGTAGCTGCGAACATCTTGCCTAATGGTGTCCAAGGTAGTTTAGTGTCATGCTGGGACAACCCTAACAGGTACTACCACTCCGGCTCAGAGTAGACCTGGGAGTAATGGCAACCAAGAGCCGACTCCCCAAAGCTCCCAAATTGTGATTTCACCACCATCATGTTCTAGCCAAGACAAGTCCATGCAGAGTGGAGCTTTATAAACTTGTACGGCTATAAAACGACCAAAACTGGAGAGCATAAATAAAGCGTAGCATAAGCAGGTGATGTCAGATAACCGCTGACAGGATGCAACGTGTTATTTCTTTTATAGATTTAACAGTAATCGTTTCCTTCCGTTATTGTATTGACTAGCATGGTTACTCGGCGTTGGGGGGGGGGGGAGACGGGTCACGGACAACAAGACAATAGTTAAAGTGTGTATCACAGCTTTCTTTTAAAACTACTTTGTCCCTCTCTCTAGCACCCCCTCTCCCTTTCTCTACAACTGAAAAAAAAAAGTCAGTGACGAATTACTACATAACATTTTAAAATAAAATCACTAAATGTCGATCCCCCGCCCCATGAAAATTCTGTTCCTTTTGATTCGCAAAGAAATGAAGATTAAAAAAAAAAAAAGAAAAAGAAAAAAGTGTGCCTATATTTTGTCCGAATCAATGATGAAAAAGAATCAGTTTTGTTAGTGTTTTGTGTAGTTTTTTTTTACTTTTAGCTGGGGACACACCCATAACTTTCCTTGATAAAAAAAGATTAAGTATATCATAGTAATTCTCAAATGAGTCTTTATAACAAAAGTTACTTTTTTTTCACACGAGTTTGCATTCAATGAATGTCTTTTTCTTAAACCGGTTCTATAAACATTTCTAACGATTTTCTTCATGGAAATAAATTTCCAATCATGCAAGACTTTCCTACAGTTGCTACGAAAATTTAGAAATGATAATTAAAAGCACACAACTAAATACTAAATAGGGGAAAAAATAGAAACAAAATGCATAAAAAAGTGATCAATAAAGCAACACTAAAAATAACACTAAGAAAATAATGTAACCACAAGAAATAGTAATATCTCAAACTCTAATAGCAACCACCAAAATAGAAATAAGAAAGTTAATAATGAAGAGAAAAGCTGTAACTGTAAAACTCGTGCACTTTGTCCACTACAAAATAACTGCTTAACCAAAGACATTGTTTACCAAACAAAACCAGAATAAGAAAAAATACTATGTAAGCATAACCTCCCGTGATTTTAAAACCAGGTATAACATCCATAAAAAAAGCACATTCAATAACAAAAAAACGATGATTCAAAACATCACTAGTGAACCATTACTGGGACTCAAAGAAACCAGATGCTCGCCAATAACCGAGTGGAAAATAGTATGATGGATCAGTACATGTAGATATTGAGACGACCCGTGTAGATTATGTTTAAATGAGAAGCTGGAAATTTAACATTTTAAAGATCCCAAAAGTTACTAACCTCTAAAAGTGAAATAGCAACAAACTAAACAGAATAAACTTTACTTTTTTGATAAGTATATACATAACAAATATATGAATTAAATAAAAAACTAAACTAAAACATTTTAAATAAAAACGTATAATAAAAATATAAAAAAGTAAATAGAAAAGAAAGTATTCCAATCGCGCACATGCTAAAATAAGGTCACGTGTTAATTCGACACATTCACAAAAAGGGATGTGCCACAGCCAAACTAAACAAAAAGATGTTAAAAGTAAAGGTCAGCCGATCCTTTGTTTACCGTTTAGTTTCAAAACTAAGAAAAGATCAGTTGGATTGACAGTTGATAATTGAGCTGGTAAAATCTGGAGTGAAATTGAGAAAACAGAAGGCAGACAGGCCAGATACAAAAAATATAAGGCAGATTTTGTTTAAACCTCTTTCAACTTTATACTTAACTAGAATAATCGTCCTATGACAGGTAAAATTAATTGCCCGAATAGAACAGTTTGGCACCACTATTAGAATCAATATACAGGGTGGGCCAAAATAAGGGTCCTATCTTTAAATTTGAATAACTTGAATTTGAATAACTTCCACAAAATAAAAGTTAAACTCACCAAACTTTATGTGTGTGTAGACTGACCCTTCCGAGATTTTTTGAAATAAAAAAAACAAATTTTAGCCGAAAAACACTTCTTAAAACTTACAAAAACTAAAGTATTGTTTTTTACACTGTTTTGAGTTTTTTAAGCAAAAATAATGTTTTCTAAATGAGGGTACGTTCCTTAGGGCTAATACGGCTCATGCTTGCTTCGGAAGGGGTCCTTTACTTATTCTAAAAAAAAAAATTTTTTTAAATCAATAAATAAAAAAGTTATGAATTTTTAAAAATAGGACCCTTATTTTTGCCCACCCTGTATATAACGATATTAAACACATTATGTCTAGAATTCTTATTCCAATTTTGATCAAAATCCATTAAATAATTTTGATTCAGGAAAATAAAGAAATTGAAATTCAGAGAATTTTGCTTGATTGGTATGTAATGACTATCGATCAAATTCAATGGAAAACTGATATGTTTGATTTTTCAAATGGGGGATTGTGCCATAGCGTGCCACCTAAAAACCCTTTAAAATATGCCAAAGAAACTGAAATTTGGGGAATATTTATTGATTGGTGCAACATATCTATGGTTAAAATTTCACAAAAAATTGGAGGTATCTAAATTTTCATAAAGGGGTTCAATCTCTTCTTTACCCCTTTGCATGAAACTAAATATTGCCCACATTACCAACTCTTACACAATGCAGTTGTGTTCCTAATTCATAATGATTGGTTAATTAGTTTAGGATTGAATCCTATACATAGAAACATACACATACCTTACTTTATGTAGATAGACACCTTTTATATGGTATCCTGTTTTTATCTTCATAGCTAGTTTTATAAAAAAAAAAAAAAAGCAATAGAAAAAAAAAATGTAAAGCACTAGATGTCCATGTGGCTAAATATTCAATGAATTAATGCTAAGAATACAATTACGAATTACTTAAGACTCTTACACGATCATGGTTGACGGAACAAGAACAAGCTACCCCTGTTAGCAGATATATAAGTGCACTAATCATAATGCCACTAAATTCCAAAAGAAAGACGATTTCTTTGATGCTAAGTGGAAAAGGTGAAATTCTTGAAACAATAGATAAAAAGATAGATAAAGTATTCTAATGGAAAATTATGACAATGGATTTTGCATTATTTAGATTATTCTCATAACGTTTTGGCCGATGTAACCTCCAACCTTTTTTCAGGTGCGCCTTGTTAAACTCTGGAATCTGTACGGAATTTCGAATGGAACCCTCTATTTAATCCATGTCTTAAGCAATTAAATTGCGCCAAGGGTCCTTGCGAACATGTGGGGGCAACGGATGAAGGTGCTAAGCAATAACATGTTCTAAGTGACAGTCTTCTGGGAGTTGAGAGTTCAATCCTCAGTATGGGTGGTACTAAGAATATAATTACGAATTATTAAGATGGCCTTACTAGATTATATGAAGTATTCCCGAAGTTATGCCATGGAAACATTGATAACTCAAAAAATGTTCATCTGATCAGACCAAAATTTTGCATGGTGGTTAGTGTTATCAAAGAGTATCAGATCTATATGTCACATTGGGAAAAAACGTAAGTTAAAGTTCCATCACAATTTCGACCATGACCAAACTTTTCAAAATCAAGGTTAAAGTTAAGGTCGTCTATGATGCAGGACATCATTGGCTACAATATGGGCCAAGTAACAAGTCTCTATGATGAACAGGATCGGAGTTATCCCCCCAAAATGTGACTTACCTTTTCCTTGGACCTAGATATCCGAAAATTAAATCAGTTGTAAGTTAGACCATGACCGATATTTTGACCAATATTAGTGACGATTGGTCAATCGATGCGGACGTTAGGCTGTACACAAACAAACAAAGTGACAAACAAAGTGACAAACAAACACGACCGAAAGCATAACCGCTGCCTTGGTGGAGGTAATTAAAATGGTTTACATTTACTAAATTATTTTTAAAATCAATTGTTCTTTATTTCCCAACTTAAAGTGTAAAAACGAAACTGTTGCTGAACAAATTGTGTAGTTTTGTTCATATAACGTAACACTTTCTGACATTGATCGTTTTAGGCTTGCATAGATGTACAAAACATTTCTATTTCTTTTGTTTAAGAGCAAAAGATGCACACCTGTCAATCAGCCAGTACGAATTGATTAGGGTGGAAATACTTAGTTAAGCGTTAAAATAGTGACTCAGATATATTAGCTAAAATATATTAATGAGATAATGATGGGAAAAAACAGTAAACTTTTAAATCAAGGGGTCATGAAGGGGTCAAGGGATTGAATCTGCTGAGAACCGGAAGACGATGAAGCAGCTAAGACATGGCATCAAAAATGACCGACAGTTCTGGGGAAGCGGCCGGGCTGAGAAAACGTATTTAGAATGGTCTAATAAAACGTTAAATATTTAAATGATGTGATTAAATTGTGAGTAATTCCCCCCCCCCCCGCCTCTGTTGACCTTTCAGATACGAGACGATCGCCGGCTGAATAAAATTCATTATTCTTCTAATATCGTTTTGCTGGTACCAATTGCATGATAATTTATGTAAGTACACAGTCACTAGCTAACGAAATAGTCTCAGTCCTCGGATGAAAAAAAAAACACACACACAAGTAATGGCGACGACGACTAACAAGGAGGGTCTGATTAAATAAAACATTTTAAAAAAAAAGGAAATATATATTTTGTTTTGAGAAACCAACAGTAAATAAATGTGGACCTTTCATTTTAAAGTAATTACAACAACGAGTAAATAATTTGTTTGGCTAGTGTCCCTGTTTTTGAAAAAAAAATTGAAAAAGGGAGGAAAATATATATTTCATTTCGATAAGTGCAGGTGAAGCGCTCTTTAGCCTTGATGGGAAATCACCTAGAGATGGTGTCTCGATAAAAACACAGGTCCCCATCACCCCACTTAGTTGGTGTCAGGAGGGGCATCCGGCTTATAAAAATCTTGCCTCAATTAAGGAAATGACTTCCAAAGGAACCTGATCAGAGATAAGTTTGGCAGCATGTAAGATGGTCGTTTTATTTTACGGCATATCAACCCTTTTCGGGTTATTTAATGCCGAATCAGGTCATTTTTGTAATAGTTTTTATGCTTCAAGTTCTTTCAAATATTTATTTATGGTGTTTGGTTTAGTTGTTTTGTAGAGGAAAATTGTTTTGGTTTTTGGCTTTTCAGAACATGGTTGAGTTTTGTAAAGAAAAAACAATAACATCAATGTTTGGTGCATTTTTGGTCAGGAAGACAGTATTTTCAGACAGCCTGATCTGATAGCATCAGCATGTAAGACGGACGTTAAACCGAATATAACAATGATGAAATATGAAACTACATGATTACACAGGTTCATCTCGATGCCTTCTTCTGCTCACTATGCTATGTCACATTTAAGCCATTCATTATGGAAGAATCTACGTAGAAAAATACAGTTTTAGATTTCGGTTTCACCTACATTTATGATAGCAGAGTTGAAAAGTCACAGTATTTCCTAACATTAATTATGTAGTAAGTAACGAATCAAAGGTAAACGAACAAGACATTTTGAAACAAAACCTTATTCACCTGTAAAGATTGAGAAGTTTTCAAAAAGAAAAGCAGAACGGGTAAAAAAAAAAAAAAGCTTTGGATGCTGCATGACGGTTATCTGATCAGGTCACTACACAAAACCGAGATTGAACCAGGGACGTTTAAGTTTTCAGAAACGCACAAGACCGACAAATGATAAAAGACAAAAACAATAGGATCACTGGAAGCACAACCAAGAGGTCACAAGAGAGAATCGCTAGTACCCCACACGCCAGTACATAGAACCCTGCTGAACAAGCAATTTCATCCACTTATATTGATTGGCTTGCTAAACGACTCATCTGCATAGCTGGCGACACAGATTAGTCAACTGTCCGAACTATTTGCTTACAATTAAGCCTATCTGGTTTGTGTCGGCTTTGCTTGTTTTGGGAAAGCCACAATCCCTTTCTCACACAGACCCAGTAAACGAGGCAGTAGTGATCTTCTCCAAACAAGAAATTCATTTTGTGTAAAAAAGCCATGATAGTACAATTGCTATTTGCCACCATCTCTATGAACAAATCGGGATGTTCAAAGCCGACTGCACTCTGAAGAAAACCTAAGGGGCAGCTTGTCTAAAATAACAGCAAGATTTAAGAACCTTTCAAAATTCACTCAAGCCAAAGGTTCACATTAATATAATTAAATATTGCTGTTCTCAATCTAAGTAGTGTATTTTGGACAGCATCCAATCAAAATCTCTGGTTTTATCTATAAAATTTATTTGTTCATTTGCACGTATTGTTTTATGATATTGGATCGTAGACACAATGTTATTAACCAAAAATGAAATGCTGCTCAATTAGAACATTATTCTGATCTACACTGGGTACCTTATACTAATTCAAACTATAAAGAAATGTTAGTCGGATTCTCGAAGATATACACAAACAGCACTATATCTATAAACCGCCCGATAACAATTCTTTCTCTTTGAGGATGAAGTTGCTTCAAGTTTGTACTTGAAACACAAGAATTTAAATGTATGGTCGTCCTTAGACGAACTAAATTAAAGGTTGGAATAATACTCCCGCAAGAAGTTTAATGTCAAAGACAAATTTATAGTCGTCTTTAGACGAACTATATTGAAGTTTGGAATAATAATCTTGCAAGAAGTTTAACGTCAAAGAAAAATCCATTGTATTAATTTAGTCAAAAATACCGTCATAATACGAAGGCCGTTAGACATTTTTTTTAACCTGTCATGCGAAACGGTAAATTATTTCAGTGAAAAGGAATATGGGGCATTTATAACGACAGCTAACAGAACGAAAAGGGGGTGAACAAAACAAATAGACAACAAATAAATTGAACCAAAGGCAAGATAAGTTACTCTACCTATTTGTGTTTTAACTTATTTTAAAGAGTTTTTTTTAATTCGATTTAAAAGTAGTGTCAAGACGCCATCTTAGAATTGAAAACATAAAATGACCGCATTTGATCACGTAACATCGACACTACTTTTAAATTTAACTAAAAAACGCTTTAAAATAAGTTAAAACACAAATGAATGTACAAATATTCAATTTATTCCAATACAAAATGAAAAGTTAATATACGTTGTAGCAAAAGAAAATGGAAATTTGCAGTTTTAAGTTTATATTATATTTTTAAAGAGATAATCGTGGCTGACAAAGTTATAGAAGGAATCAGTCGAAATAAGGAAACAAAAAAAAAAAAAATCAAATTAAAACTTTTAATATTTAGCCGCAATCTAAAATTCAAAAAACATTTGAAAATTACGACAAAAGGAATCAGTCGAAATAAGGAAAAAAAGTTATTAAATTACGACTTTTGTTAATATTTAGTTGTAATCTAAAGTCTAGAAACAAAGCTTGAATAAGTCGACACTAAGAATCACTTGAAATAAGAAAACTAGCAAAAAAAAAAGTCATTAAATTACATCATTAAATTATGACTTTGGGAATGTTTAACAATAGTCCTACAACTCGCGAGTCGGGTTGAAAAAAAGTTGTAGAACGTAGTCAAAAAAATGAATATGCAACAAATAAATGCGACGTACGTAGAGACTGGAGATTTTCCTAGTTTTCTATTCCATTTGTTTGTATGTTTACGTATGGTAAATGGGTTTTTATTAGACATGAAAAAAAAAGTTTTTAATGTCTTCTTATTTAAAAAAAAAATGGCGTCACTAGTTTTGGCTATCGGTGTCACGTGTGTGTTTTTTTTTACCGGGACTCATAATCAAAGCGGCGTTTTTTTGTTGTTTTTTTTTTGGGGGGGGGGTGCATTTTTGAAATTTAATTTTATGAAACGAACATTTTAACGATCATTTTGATCACCGAATGAGCGCGCATGTCGTTACGTCATTGGGGGTGGGTGGGGGGACATTTCCCCGTATTTCTTGTTACTGCAAAGACGTGGGAAAATGACGCAAGCTCAAATTATACATCGTGCCTTCAGCGAATTGACCCTCATATCTATAGGAGTACGTTTCAGTAATAACATCGACGAGACAATTACATTTGCAAGAAGTATTACTTTTGTTTAAAATGTTTTGCTTTGTTCTTTTGCTTGCCTGAAATATGAAAACTTGGGGTTAGGGCTGGTTTAGGGTTAGGACTGTATTTGGGTTAGGGCTGGGTTTTGGTTAGGGTTAGGGCTGGGTTAGGGTTAGGGCTGGGTTAGGGCTGGGTTAGGGCTGGGTTAGGGTTAGAAATTTTTTAAAGAAACAGGAGAAAAAACATTACGGTGTGACGAATGAAAATATGTAAATAAAAGCACACTGACATGTAAATCAAAAGAAAATTATTTTATTCCTTTTGCTTAAAATGTAGTTTTGTTTTGTTCTTCTGCTTGGCTGAAAAATGCAAAAATTGCGCTTTGACTATGAGTCCCAGTAAAAAAACAACCAAATCCAGAACGAGGCTGCAGTCTCGTTCTGGATTCGGTTTTTTCTATCGAGAAGCGGCCATTACTTTTTTTTTTCACTTCACGTACGCTAAAACTATTAATTTATAGAAAATAGCACTTTTAACGGATTATAATCATTAATAACTGTCATAGTTAACTTGGAAATTCAGTTTTATCGGCTACGGTAATTTTTATTTGTTGTATATTTGTTTTTTCAGCGTTTTCGTTGTAGGACTATTCGTAAAGATACCCAAGACTTTTCTTAATATCTAATTACAATTTAAAGTTCAGAAACCAGGTTTGAAAATCACCACTTCTCTTAATGTTTAGCCGCTATTTAAAGTTCAGAGTAATAGAAGCAAAGGTCATGCAGCGTACGATCACAAATTATTCAAAATTCGCCTAAATTAACGAAACTATTAATTCGCTAAAGGCGTTAACATAAGTTTGTTTTCCGAAGTATTCGTAAATTAAGAGTACTCCAGCTTCATTGTAAGGAAGAGTTAAACTGAAATGAAATGTATTTGGTTCACTACTCAGAGTTGAAAGAGTGCCCTACCACAGAGTTCAAACGGGACGCCGAATTATTCTTTCAGTTCTTTTCATCAACAACAATTCAACACGCATGTAAACGACCAAACGTCTAGTAAAAAATACCTAAACTCTCTCTATCTCAGCACTCAACATAGTCACGACGTCAACCCTCCTCTGTTTATTTATCTCTTTAAATATTTACATATAAAAACAGATGTGGCACAAGGCCAAAGACGGGTATGGGGGAGGAGTGGGGGTCGTCCACTGGTCTATGCCCTAAAAAACTAGCTTCAATCACCACAATACCACATTTACTCTATGGACTTAATCTACTTAAAATATCCCCAGGTTGTTTCATGATTTTTTATTTACAAAAATAATATGTACAGAGTATGGTGATAGGGAGTGGGAAAACAAAAACTAAGCCTTACAAAATCCCCCAAAAATAAATAAAAATAAAATGGATGTAAAAATAAAGAACAAAATAAAATGCTAATTATGGTAAGTTAGTAGGACCCTCCCATCTTATCTAAGGTATGAACTGCTCACTGTCTTCCGGAACAACCGAAAGCAAGAGAGTCAGCTCCTAAGTGGGAGTGGGCGTTGTCTAGGGGGACAAAATAAATATTGGGTAGGGTTTTTTGGGGGGATGTGCGGTGTCCTCCAGGATAAATACCATTAGGGCAGGCCAGGGATAAAGTAAATCGGGGAGCTGGCATCCTGGAGGAGTTCTGACACCTAAAATAAAGATGGGGAAACAGGACTCATTTGTACTACTAGCTATAGGGACTGATCCAACAATTGGATATTTATGACAAACTTGTCAAAAAGAAATACCTAAGGTCGGCGTGTGCCATGCTTAGGCAGGGAACACAAACTCAATTCTATTCCGTATGAACACACATAAACTAGCGGTGTGTATCCACCTACTTTTAAATAGCGAGAAGGGTAACCTCCTTCTATCACATTTAATTTTGATTTTAAGTTGATGCTTAAAATACGAAATTAAATCATAATAAGAAGGCGGCACCCCACCACTCCCTATGTCTAAGCGTGAAGACTACACTACGAGTCTAGCTACGGCTAAAATCGCAAGTAACACCATTCGTTTCTCCCTGGGCCACAATGGGTCCATGTTGAAAACAACGGATTCTAAATTCAGGCACGTCACCCGCTCGGGAACGATGCGAGCCGTCACCTCGTTGACATACGTCCAGTATTCACGCAGCTTGGAGCAGTTGAAAAAGGCGTGCTTGGCCGTTTCAATTTCATCATCCTCGCAACGTGGACAAAAAGGGTCCATACTTAGACCAATACTGAAGCGTATGCCATTAAGGGGTACTACATTTCGAACTAATCGCCAGGTTAGAGAAAACTCAGTATTGTTAAGATAACTCCGGCCTGGCGCCCAATTCCACTGAGAGCGAACCTCCTCCTCCGACAATCCAAGTCGCTCCCCAAGTGGATCCAAAGCGGTCCCCACCACTAACTCCCGATATAGTGTTTTCCTAGACCGGGCGAGGTCACTGGACCCCGGCAGCACTCTGAGCGCAGTTCGGCATTCGTTGAAGAACCGCGATTGACCCCTTGGCCTACGACGGCATTCAGCCAAGTGGTCAGGGATGAGGTTGGGAAAAGCCCTCCCAACCGCAGGGCCCCACGCGGACTCCTCTGTCAAAGTTCTACTCAGGAATGTTAACCTCTCGGCATATAAATGGCTCGCCAAGTCGGGCATTCCCAAGCCCCCAACATCAGGACGTTGAGTACAGACCTGTCTACAGACTAGCGGCTTTCTCTTGTTCCACAAAAGCGAGAAAAGCGCACGCGTTAAAGCCGCCAGGCGGTCCGCAGGCAGAGGTAGTACAGCCAATCGGTAAAGGATAAGTGGAAAGACGTACATGGCGCACGCCTCAGCTCGACCTTTAAGGGAAAGCCCCCTTCGAAGCCAAATCCTTACAGATGCTTCGACCTTAGACTGTACTTCCGACCAATTCTTATCAAGCTGGAGACCCGGTCCGAACCACACGCCGAGGATTCGAACCGGGCCATCGGACCAGTTGAAAAGGCCCGGCAGCGCAGCCGCGCCACTCCAGGCAGCCAACCTTAGGCCATTGGATTTGCTAAGGTTGACCACGGCCCCTGTAACATCTTCATACCTTTTGAGTGCCTTAGTTACCGTCAACCTTCCTCTGTCCTTTGCAAAGTGTCTACTCTTTTTATGACAACGAGATTTAGCCCATGCAAACCAAGCCTCATTTGCATACGTGAACTCTCGTCGCGAGACAAAAGTTACAAGTTTCCATTTTGTAACCGGAATACTCTGGGTTCAATCCCTGTTGGACAATACACGGCGCAACCCTCACTCGTTTTCCCTATGGACCTGCATGATGGCTGCTACATTTATAGAGGCACACGGTTTTAAATTGGAGAGACAACAGTAAGGAGTTCAAAGAAAACTAAGTAAATATCTATGTGAAATGTTAGAAATTACAAGAAAAATAGGAAAATGTAACACGTTATAAAATTTGAGTGTCCGGTAATACACCACGATTTAACTAAAATATTTGGGAATCTTTTACAATAGCACTCAAACTCGCGAGTCAGGTTCAAAAAAAGTTGTAGAACGTGGTCAAAAAAAATGAATATGCAACAAATAAATGCGACGTACGTCGAGACTGGAGATTTTCCTAGTTAGCTATTCCATTTGTTTGTATGTTTACGTAGGATAAATGGGTTTTTAATAGACGTGAACACAATTTTTTTTTTTCATCGATTTTTAGTTAATAAACATGGCGTCAACAGTTTTGGTTTTCGTTGTCACATGTGTGTGTTTTTTTTTACCGGGACTCATAATCAAAGCGGCGTTTTTTGTTTTTTTTGCTTTGCATTTTTAAAATGACTGAGTTTATGTGGTCGCAACGGTCCGTGGCATGGACGACAGACTATATCATTTTTGGCAGCAAATGTGCACCATGTACACGGTGTGACGTATAATGTCATGTAAATAAAAAGAAACTTTTATTTCTTTTGTTTAAAATTTGGTTTTGTTTTGTTCTTTTGCTTGACTAAAATATGAAAAATTAGGGTTAGGGCTGGAGTTAGGGTTAGGGCTGGGGTTAGGGTTACGGTAAGAAATTTTTTACAGAAACAACAGGAAAAAAACCCATTACGGTGTGACGAATGAACATAATATGTAAATAAAAGCACAATGACATGTAAATCAAAAGAAAATGATTTTATTCCGTTTGCTTAAAATGTAGTTTTGTTTTGTTCTTTTGCTTGGCTGAAACATGAAAAGTTGCGCTTTGAATATGAGTCCCAGTAAAAAAGCAACCACGATAGAATTAAACACAAACGAGGCTGCAAATTTTCTAACGAGAAACGGCCATTTTTTTTTTTTTTCACTTAACGTATTCTAAAACTATCAATTTATAAAAAATAGCACTTTTAACGGATTATAATCATTAATAACTGTCACAGTTAAGTTGGAAATTCAGTTTTATCGGCTACAGTAACTTTTATTTGTTGTATATTTGTTTTTTAGCGTTTTCATTTGAGGGCTATTGTAAAAGATACCCAAATATTTTAAATACAGTAACAGGGTTACTTAGAAAACCGAATAAATGTATCCGCTGAAGATAATTAAAAATTTTATGTCCAGATTTTTCTCAGATAAAATATTCCTATTTCAAAATGTATATAAAAACCAAACACACTGATGGAAAAATATTTTTCAGTTTGTGTACATAACCAAAGAGAATTGTTAGCACATATTCAAGTCTTTTACTATGGCATTTCTTGAAAATGTTTCAGTTATCCAATTTTTTAAGAGACCTTTTTCGAGTAAAACAGACATTTAATTATGTAAATAAATAATATACTGTCATAAATTAAACAGCGTGACAATTATATATTAAAAAAAAAATACATTAAGCAATTTGCTAGAAAAAAACAGACTATTTGACTATATTACAGTAAAGTCTTCAAAATAGCAGTTTAACAGATTCTATTCTGCATACTACGAAAATATTAAAAGAAATAACTACCGGTTTATCGTCATGAAATGTAAAAATTACTATTTTACGTAAGTCTGCACGACAATTAGAAAAGTATTTACGATAGCTTCAAAGAGTCGTTATGGCCAATAGTACAATGGCCTGAAACAATAGATTCGTTGAAGCGAAATTGTAGACGAAAAAAAAACGAAATGTTTCGTTGGGAGATATTATAGTAAAATTCTGAATATTTCGACATTCACAAGTTTTGAAGCAAAGTTTCACGTTTGTAGAGTTCCGATACGATAGTAGTATGGATGAGATTTCTTCCTTCGTCTAATGGCGCCCTGAGGCCGAAGAAGCCTGCCAGATTTGGTAAATGTTGGTTCGCTGGGCGTTAAATGATTGATCCTCGGCTGTTGAGACATTTGGGTATCCGTTAAATCTGGCATAGTTTCGCTTACAGCTTCTTGAATTGCAGACATTTTTTCCCTTTCGTCTGATGCTTTGCTCTTCACAGACCAGCTTCCCTTGTGTCGACAGCTCGGTCTTGGTCCGCAAAAGAGTGTGGTATCCAACAAGATTTTTTGCAATGTGTTGGAACCATCAAGCTTTCGTTTTAGCAATGTGTTGGGAAAAATATATAAAGCTCAAAAATATCTTTCTGGCTATACCCTGAAGGGGGCCGAGGCAGCAGTCAGAAACCGGAAAGGTTGCTAAAAAGAAATGCTCTTTAGCGACCCACCCAACAGAGTCCGGTAACACTGAGCTGAAATGTCGAGAACGAAGTTCTCTGGCTGGAGGAAAGTCGCACGGTCTGTCTATCTCGATCTTCTGTCGGTTGATGTACTGTAAGTGGATGCCGACTCGTACGAGAGTCTATCGATCTCATTGAGGGGTGTATATCTGAATCTGAATGAATCGAATCGAATCAATGAATATATTTATTTTGCAATAAAAATCACAAAATAGCGGCACAAGGCCAAAAAGGGGCGAGAAAGAGTGGTGTTCACTAACATATACTGACTGATCTAACTTGGCTAGTTTGATTCGTGACCATCATTCATCAAAATACCACATTCATACTACATTTAAGCACCATATACCAAAAAAAATCGTACCATGATTATTCTACTTAAAACCCATAATTATATAATATGCAATGGGGGATTTGGGTGATAAAAATTTTATATACAAAACCCCACAAATCCTCGTATCCTCACACAGGTAGAACATCGACAAAATGAAATTGTGTCGGGCGGACCGTTCAACTTTGCTCCAACAAGTGAATTTCGTTCCTGGCATTCGTTCTACATTTTTACCGGGCACTGTTGGGTGGGTTGCTAAAGAGCATTTTTTTTAGCAACCCCTTTCCCCTACCGACTGCTTGCATGGGCCTACTTCAGGGTACAGCGAGGAAAGAGATACTTTTATATTTTATAATTTTATTTTCCCCCCCAACACATATTGGCGTATTCAGAGGTAAAAATAAAAACAATACAAAAATGAGTCCCGAGCAATGCTGAGTACGTACGTATAAAATAAATACAATTACTAATTCATTTATTTATTACATTATTTGAAGAATCATTAATGGAAGAGAAGTTTACAGAGTTACTTCTCTTCTTGTAATGAAAACAATCCGTAGAATTATTTGCAGAAAAATTATTACATAAATTATGCATATCTAAATGAATAAATGCAAAAGTCTGTCTTATTTATCATTCCTATATTACCATCAAAACGGGATGTTATTTTCTAATTTGCATAATTTCTTTTTTAACCGTCTATAATTAATTAATGTTTGCTGTTATTCATTTATGATTATATTATTTTATTGCCCCTTTGTATCTACAATAGTTTTGTGTAAATTAACAGTTATTGATGTAAGTAATTTAATAATAAAAAAAATTAATAAATTACGAAAAAACATTCTTGAAATATCAAGGGAGATAATATAATGAAACTAAGTTCCTAGCTAGCTCGAAAGATATACTGAGTTCACAGAAAAGGGGAGATGATTGATCTCTCTCTCTAATTATATATATATATATATATATATACACACACATATATATATACACATATATATACACACACATATATATATACACATATATATATATACACATATATATATATACACATATATATATATACACATATATATATCTCAAGGGAGGATGACTCCTTTAAAAATTAAAAATTAAATTTGGCGTCGTCATCACTACCTGTACCTCTTCTCTTCTCTCACCCTCCCCTATTTTCCTTTCATTTGGTGTTAATTCCCATTTCAGTCACATAAATTATATAGAGTGAAATAAGTTTCGGCATTACTCATAATGAACTTATATATTTTTTTTACTTAAATCATGTTTTAGTAAAAAAACAAAACAAAAGTAAACATTAAAAAACCTAAGTTATATCAATTTTCATCGTACACGTGAAACATCAAAATAAAAATTAGATCGGAAAAATTTAGTCTCCATCTAAACAAGAGGCTAGCTAAGGAAGAACGATTACTCACGATTATAAACATGTCTTTTTTAATTAAAAAAAATATGAAAGGAAGTTATCGTTCTTCCTTAGCTTGCATATTTCTTTGTTTATAAAGATGGCGACAATATTTTTCAGACCACTTTACATTGCGGCATTTTACGTGTACAATAAAACTTGCCATACCATACTCGCAGGCATTACCTTCCTCTTTTATGGAGGATACTGTCAGGTATTACCTCTTCTATCTTGGAGGAGGTATTTGCGACCAGGCATAACCACATCCTTTTTTTGGTGTGTGTGTGTGGGGGGGGGGGGTACTCTGACGCTTTACCTTCTCCTTTGGGTGTGTGTGTAGTATAATACATTCCTCCCGGGCATTACTTTCTCTTTTTTTTTCTATTCCGAATTCGCTTATACTTTGGCAAGGAAGATAACTGTGTTTATCGCAGCATGAAAGAAAATAACTTTTCCTTTTATGTTTATATAAAGTGTATACAATTTGTGGCATGTAAATAAAAGTGCTTAAAAGTTATTTTGAACGCATTTAAAATCCGTAACATGTTTTTAATTAATTGTTATAAAGTTTATGAACTTTGTGGCATAAAAGTTATTTTCTTTCATGCTGCGATAGGGTTAGGGTTTTTAACGCATTTCAAAACCGTAACATGTTTTTTATTAATAAACAAAGTTATCTGCCTTGCCAAAGTATAAGCGAATTCGGAATAGCGGCGGCTAAGAAAATATAGAGTTATCTCCCTCAGATCGGTTACTGCTTATACAAGAGCGCCTTTTTTAGCTAATCCTATTGGTAAATACAATCACACCTTGATATGAAGAAAAAGGAGGAGAGGAGGAAGTTAAAAGGAAGTAACGCTGGTCCACAAACATTATCCCTGATATACACGAGCTCATATCATCAACAATTTAAAAACAACAAATATACAACTTCACCTCATCAACAGAATTCTAAATTCTATTAAAGACATTTATTTTTTAAATAATTTACAGCCGACATATTTTAAAGAAGGGAGATTAACACTAAAAAAAAATTTTTTTAACTCAGTTATAAAAAATAAATAATTAAACATTAACAAAGATATATCAAAGTATAAACTACAAAACGACCATAACTTTAGCAAATTCTCAGTTTGATTCGTCTAAAGTTTTTCTTCTTTAAAAAATAATCTGCATTGAACTGATTTTGGTGTACTAATTTCAAATGTGTAATTTACAAAGATTCAGCTAGTATATACTAAAATAAAACTTCTTGTCAAGACCAGAGTTATCTCCCTTTGGGAAAAACTCTTTTCCAGGGTAGAGTTATGCCCCTTGGTAACATAGCTTAGACTCACTTAGTCAAAAAGCTAGACTAAATCTCATAGTGAACACGAGATCTTGTGGAAACACGTGGTAGTGTATTAAGCCCAGATTTCTTCCTCATTTGCTGGCTAGACGCATTAAAGACACGCCAACAGAAAAGATGTCATAAGAAAATGAAAGGATCCAACATTATCTTTTTACATGAATAACTTGTGCATTCTTATTGCATAGGAACAATGTATTTCTGTATGTAATCTTATATCTTAATTGTCTCGTTTTGCTGTCTTTATAGTTCATCATAGGCAAACTATGAATAAATGAAATGTCTGTCCACCACATGCTTTGAAACCGTCTTTCACTTTCCACATGTATAAACGTAACAAACTGAATTTTAACAACACTCCACGTGCTCAGAAAATTAACTTAACTTCCTTACCCACGTGCTGTTAGTCTTCATGAATTAAAATATGAAATATTCTCATTATTCACCCTGCAAGATGACCAAAATATAATTTGGATTTCCTCAAGTTAGATTTTAATTGCTTTTCCCTTCTGCATTACAGTTACAGAACAAGATGACTTTTTTTTCTTTTTTTGGGTAATCCCGCTGTATAGTTAATTTAGAAAAAAAATAAAACTAACTTTAAAACAATTTAAGAATGGTAAAAATATACAGGTCGGTAGAAAATAAAATAATACGTTTGGTAAAAGTTATTTGTTGTATCGAGCTCGGGTTAGATTGTTTGAATCAGAAAAAAGTGAGTTTGCAAAGCCAGTTAAATATTTTTTAAATAAAGACAAAATCCCAAATTAGTCTCTCTCTTCGATATATCTCATTCTCTCTCTCCAGCTATGGGTTAAATAGTATAAATACTGTGGTGATATTCACTATTTTTTATAATGGGATATTCCAATTTTTTTGTTTTATAGTTAGTTTTATTACCTTTGATTATATATATATATCTCTCTCTCTTTCATATATATATATATATATATATATATATATATATATATATATAGAGAGAGAGAGAGAGAGAGACTGTATGAAATAAGAGCAAGGGGCTGTCAAACAATGAGAGGGTGAGAGTAATAGACAGAAATTTAGTAAAACATGGGTGACTTGGTGAATAAATTGCAAATTAGAACAATTAAAATGGATTTTTTCAAACATAACTCAATCCCAAAACCAAGAAATATTTTAACATGTATTTCGTGTGATTAAAACATGTTGGGAAAAAGCTGTACATGTTGATTAACTCAGCTTTAGTATAATAATACATTGTTTATGTATAAATTGGTAATTTCCTTTCTAAAAACCAATGTTTCTGTAAATTCTACCTATTATGAAAATATGGGATTCACTTTCTCAGCTTTGGATCAGTGAAATATCTACCTAATCTAATATTTGCAGGTTTAAACAGCAGTAACATACTGGCATAGTGAATAGATGTTGTTGTGGGCCTTGTAAAATACAGGATAAACAAAAATAGAATAAATTGCAATGATCAAACAAGAAATGAATTACGATAAAACAGCAGCGGTTGAAAACGTAACCATATTTTATTTAGAGAAAAATGTTTTGTGTCCCTGTGTGCGAGTTGTGTTGCATTAGTATGTGAATGTGATTATCTCTTGTGGTAGCTTTATGTAAGTGGAAAAGTTTACTGGTAGGGAGGTGTGTGCGTGAATTGATCAGCAGTAGTAGTAGTAGTTTTAGCTGTTAGCTTCTTGTTATTGTTATTCGTAGTTTGTTTAATGTTGGTGATACTGATGATTGGGATTTGCACGGACATGACAAAATATCACAGTAGTGTTGTGAATTCATGCTCGGATGGTGAATAAAGGAGGTATTATTTCCCCAACATAGATTCTAGCTGAGATCCAAAGCAGGTGAATCAGCATGAAATATATGATTTGCTTTGACGTGAAGACAATGGAACATGGATTGGTTGCTGGCTGCGATCTGCTTGTTCAATGTGATTGTCTTGGCTTTTATAGATGTTACCATAAAACATTACTGAATGGTTTTTCTTTCACACCTAACACGCCGATCGGCTATATGTTGTTTTGCACCTGAGTATTGTCATTTTGTGTTATGTTTATTTACCCCCTCTGCACGAGGTTAGACACAAGGTCAGGTGAGGTTTTGAAAAGTCAGCACACTAAGTAAAATGCACTCTGGCCTACAATAAATGCCTGGGCAACCTTGTCAGTATTTGGTGGTAGGGGTACCTCAGATGATTATCAATAAACTAACCCCTTCTCAGAGAGAAGGTAAAGCCTGGGAGGGTGCACCTCCTAGGACTGTACAGAACCATACCTCAGCCTGACGACAACAAAGCCACTGTCGAACTGATTGTCTGGTACGAACAACACCTACTCAAGCTGTACCAGATATGTAGTTTGACTAATAAGATCTCAAATTGCAGTCCCGTCAAGGTTGAATCCAGAATACAACTTTTAACAGAATGGGAGTTACAGATAGAAACAGGAACATAAGTTAGCCGTGAGACTGCATACTTCTGCCTGACAAATGGGCCAAAGTCTTATCTGGGCCCTACTTCTCCATATTGTACAAGTATTCCCAAAGTTATGTCATGGAAACGTTGATAACTCAAAATCTATTTACCTGATCAGGCTGACAATTTGCAAGGTGGTTACTGTTATGAAAGAGCATCAAATCCATGCATCAAATTTCAGAAGTTGAAATTCCATCAAAATTTCGACCTTTCATATAAAATATGGGGCATCATTGGCTACAATAATTTTTCTTTCTCTTGTTAACCCCAAACAAGGCATATTGTAAGGCCTACTGTGATTAGAGGCCATATTTATAGGGTGCATCCTAAGTGAGAAGTTGTGTAGCAAGATGTTCACATTACATTTCAATTTCTGTATGTACAGTCAGGGAAACAGGGAGCAGGGAGGGAATTCCAAAGATAAGCTGTCTGAAGAAAGAAGCTATTAGAGTAGAAGTTTTCCGGCATCTGAGGACCTCTACAGTGAAGTGGTGGCATTTTACTGCTAGTTGAGTTAGTCGGGTGGGGGGTATTTACGTTAAGTAGGTGCAAATGCAGTAAGTTCATCAGAGCACATTCTGTGGAAGTACTTGGAAAACAAGCACAGGTATGCAACATTGCAGCGACGGGACAGAGGTTAGAGCATAGTAGACAGCATAGGACCTATTAGGTTAGAAACTCTTTTTTGCCCCCTATCCAAGAGGGGGAGACTAGTTGTTGGTGCATCAGCCCAGGTGTGGCAAAAAATACTTCATGCATGGGCGAATGGTTGCTTTATAGAGATATAGAATAATGGCAGGTGCAAGAAGTTTTCTAGCCTGGTAGAGAGAGTCCACCTTTTTTGCAGAAGACTTGGCCGTATCTTCTATGTATTTATTCCAATTCATGTTGCCTGTGAATGTTTTCTGAGGAGTTTAAACGCCGGACTCTCAGGTAGGGTGTTGTCAGACATGGCAATCTGTGATTGGAAAGGTTTCTTATAATTGTTAAAGGAAAGTGGCTTTGTCTTGGTAGCATTTAATGTGACTATTCATTTTTGGCCCTATTCAACTACAGACTGATGGTCATTTTCTTGGGATTAAGCTATTGCCTTGGATATGTGCATGTTCGATTTACCCACATGTCGAGAATAGTAACATTTGACCTTGATAAGTGATCATTTTTAGTAAAACAAAAATAATGATGAAAAAAAATAATTAAAATAAAAATTTTTAAAAATAAATAATAAATAATAATTAAAAAATAAATAATTAAAAAAAATAATAAATGATAAAAAATAAAAAATAAAAATAAATGATAAAAATAAATAATTAAAAAAAATAATGAAAAAATAAAAAAGATAATAATTAAAAAAATAAATAATTAAAAAAATAATAATAAAAAATAATTAAAAAAATAATGAATAACTAAAAAAATAAATAATAAATTTTTTTTTTTGAATCAGGCATATTGCACATAAAATGTTGAACCCTTATAGAATGTGGTGTCATTAGCAAATATATCCATCCCACGCATGACGATTCCATCAGTGGTTTTGTAAGATCAAGAATAATAAAGGTCTAATATCGACCCCTGGGGCACATCCAGATTAATGAGATGTGTATGGGCCAAAATAGCCGGTTTCTAAGATGAACAGAACCAAAGTTATCACCAAAAGTGTGACTTTTACTTCTTCCATGACCTTGGTGATAATTGATCAAGTAGTGTTGACACAAATAAACATGACAAACAAACTTGACCGAAAACATAACCTCCCTGGTGGAGGAAATTAAACAAAATAGAGAGAATTAATTTTAACGTTTAAATGATTCTACTAATCAAGTGTCTGGATTATTCAGTCTAGTCAGGTGTTATGCATTACTTCAGTCATTCTATCTCCTCTTTTTTCCATCTGCCAGTGTTTGGCTATGGGCCTATACTTTACTCTCCCTACCAATCTATCTAACTTCCTGTCCAGCATCTTATGAAAAGCATTCGCCTAACCCTTTCTTTTGGTAATATTACATTGCACACTTTAAACAATGAGATCGGCCATAAAAAAATTATTTTCGTTGTTTAGCATTCATGACACTTTCTTCTAAGCACACAGAGTGTCAGCTTTGAAAGATATTGATTTTTTATGGGTCTTATTTACAATATAAATACAATGTCAAAGCAATCACTGATTTTGTGGCATGCATGCAAATTAGTTACGTTTTCTTTTATTTTCAAACATCAACGTTGAAATGATGTTGATTTGTATGTCTGAAAGCCAATGATCATTTTTACTTCGTTTTTATATTGTTAACTAGCTCTACTTACACGGCATTGCACAATGATGCATGTTTAGTGAGGTTGCAATGCATGCAAACGACAAACCCGTGATGGGAAAAATATATGGCTCGGAGTTTGACCACTCAGAATTTGGTTTCTCTACTTGGAAAAATAATTGCCTCTTAAAAGCAGGGGCACATGCTGAGAGGTCAAGCCACTCAAGATTCTATAGAAGTTATGTTCACGTAAGCTGATATATCCCCTGCTGGCCAATAGACGATTCCAAAGCTGTGGTAGAGGTATGGCACAAGGAACCAGGTCTACCCTGTCTAATTTTGGATGGGATATGCTGGTTTATTCTGGTCTCTAAATGCAATTTCGTCTGCCCAATATACACAGCATCGCACTGGCATTTAAATTTATAGACAATGTTACTATTTTTTAAATAAAGAAGGCTATCTTTTGTAAAAGACCAAAAAGCAGATCTTGTGCCAAAAACCAAACGTAAATCAACAGAAAAAAGCAACTGGTTACACTTTTGGTGATTTGCTTATCTAACTCCTGACTAATGCCACCTACCCAAAGCAGTTTGAGATAAACTGGACATATTGGTGGGCCAAAAGGTCTAGGAGAATAAAATTCTGCAACTTTCTTCTTAAATTGGTGCTCGTTTGCACCAAAATCTAGAAAGTTAGGATTAATTTATACCTTAGTGCACTGAGCCCTCATGATTTGTTCTCCCAACAGACTTCATTCGGAATTGGATAAGATAAGGGAAATCCTTATCAGCAACGGTTATCCGGAAGACTTAATCTCGGACTGCATTAAGAAGAAAGTTGCAGAATTTAATTCTCCTAGACCTTTTGGCCCACCAAGATGTCCAGTTTATCTCAAACTGCTTTGGATAATTATAAAATAGAGTGGTTCAGGATCTTAAATTGAGCGGATTACACTTCGCATTTGAAAATATTGGAATCCATCACAATCGCTTTACGAAAGCCTTCTCTTTGCAAACAGAAGGATTTCGTAAAGACGTTGATTTTATTTGGGTAAATTTAGTCGACTTATATATATATATATATATATATATATTTTTTTTTTTTTTTGCCTTCTAAAACTCTACCTTTTAAGCGTTTTTATTCGATGCATTCAATTAAATCTTTTTAAATGCTTAATTTCATCAGCAGTTAATTCCCCATTCTTGCTTTTTCTCGCTAATAACTTGTTCATATTCTGTTTTATTCCAACGATTTCTCCTGATGAGATGTTGGACGAAAGAACTCTTCAGACCACATTTATGGAGACAAAAAAATTTCGCTTCTATTCAAAACCATTTATAAATTGTGTACCTCGAAACATTTATATATATGTTTAGTTGCATTCCAATGACCAAAGAAAATGTGAACTGATTTTTCTTCAGTCATTGGAATGCAACTAAACAGAATATATGCTCTGAAGCCTGAAACATGACTTCATTGAGCTTGTAATTTGAAACAATTTGGATGATATTATGGAGGATACATGCCCAAAAATATATTTTTTATATCAACTCAGAAATATATATATTGAGCAAAACAGAAGAGATTTGGCATTTGAGCCAGTTGGTAAGCACATCGTGGGCCCTATTTGTCTGGAAATGGTTGGGTTTTTTTTTTGTTTCGGTCTGGGTACAGTCAGGATTTCCAATGAACCGGTCTGTTGGTATATATTCGGTTGGGAGTGACTGCTATTCTGATAGCAAGTCTGCCGTTTAGCAGAGAAACCAAGTATCATTTTAAATCTCTCAAAATAAAATATTGTTACTTGTTATAAAATTAAGAGTTGTAATTTTATTTGGAAGAAAAATCCATTTGTTACAGCTAACTAAGACCACATGATTGACTACGGCCAATGTCAAAATTAAGCATGAAATTTAGACAGAGACAACGAGTGGACGATTACGACTTGTGCAGTGAATCTACATAAGCACAAGTTCGCAGTGTTTTATTTTCTTTATTTAAAGTAAGTCATTTTGTGTTTGTCAAAATATTATGATTTTGTTTTTAAACATAATTTTTAAAGTTAAATTTAATTATCACTGTATCGGTTTTTTATTAAATTATTAATTAAACAAAATGGTTATGAAACTTTAATTTTTTGTTATTGCTTTCTAAAAATGTGAAATCCGAGAACAGCGATTGAAAATAGGACCTTAGAATTTCAGTCTGATGCTCTCCCATCTGATCTATTTTACTGTACTATATTTATGCTTTAATTCTAAGCATCTATATTTTTTTAGCAGAGTTGCTATTAGCCAAACCTCACCCTACCTCTTTATCTATAGGAACACTTTGAGACTAGCTTCACATGCAGAATTGAAAAAAAGCAAACTTGCAGTAAATTAAAGTGATGAATTTTCTTTTTTGATGACGTCTATATTACGACCTGTATATTAATAACATTATTATATTTATTAAAAATAAATAATAAGGAATGTATTTAAATTCATTTTAACCTTTTTGAAGTAGATATTTTCTGCAGCCTGACATCAGTGCATAGAAATACAGTCTCTTCCAAGATAGACTATTGATCAGACTAAATATAAAAATCGGTAAAAATCAATTGGAAGTAAAATTTTGTGTTTTTAAGAACATAGTTGAAAGGAGATCAGATCTTTTTATTAAGCAGATTTCAGTATCTAGTTTATAGGAATAAAGCTATCGATAACCAAAACGAACAGACTAACTTTACTTTATTATATAAAAGCAGAATCTGTCCCTTCTAAAACCATCAAAGAAAAAAATCAGTATTTTTCAAATCCAATAAATTAAAAAAGAAAATATTTCGTATCAGCATGCTTTATTGAAAAAAAACAAACAACTTGCAACATTTGTTTATCTCTATATAAAGTTAGGTATGTGTATATGTTTATATATTTGTATATACAGGATTCACTCCTAAACAAATTAACTGATCATTATGAATTTTGGATCACAGCTACCAGGCATAAGGGTGGGAAATATGGGCTATATTTAGTTTTATTCAAAGAAGTAAAAAGGGGGTGGAAGTCTTTTGTGTAAATTCAGATACCTCTGCTTTTTGTGAAATTTTAGCAATAGGTATTAGACATTAATTAAAAAAATATTCCCCAAATTTCAGTTACTTTGGGGTATTTTAAATGGATTTAGGCATAATATGGGGAAACCTCTAATTTGAAAAGTTAAATATTTCAGATTTGCATTGAATTTGTTCCTTAGTCATTTGGCACCAATTAAGCAAGATTCCCTGAATTTCAATTTCTTCTTAAGACCCCTTAAATTTGAGACATTTTCTAGCATCAAAATCATGTAATGGATTTTGATAAAAAATTAGAATAAGTGTTCTAGACATAAGGTTTAATATCGTTATTTATTGATTTTAATCTTCATGAGGGGACATAAAAATGGTGCAAAACTGTTCTGTTTGGGGAATTCATTTTACCAGTCTTGTGTGACAGTGTCAGGCAGCACCAGTATGAGTTGACCGTGAGCCTACGAAGGTCTATAGCGCAATTACTGCGCTAGTATGAACAGACAGAAAGAAAAACTTTAAAATCTCTGAACGGATCGCACAGTTGGTAAAGAGAGAAAGAAACCGAATTATTATTTTATGGGCTTATCAAAAAATAAAGAAAAAAAGAATTAACTTCTCAAAGTCGATATGAGAGTGACAGCTGAACTCAGCGAGAGTTAGAATTGCAGTCAGTTAGCGGCTCTCAGAATCGGGTCAATTGGTCTTAAGTGGGTCGTCCAAGATAGACGCTGGTTAATTACTCTTCGACAGAGTTTGATATAATTTCAGCTGTCGTTTACAGGGGTCTGATACGAACTTGGGTTATGGTTGAGTGAAACGGTCATAAACGAATTTGGCAGCTGTGTCGAAATTACTTTTAGAAATTCTGGATAAACGCAATAAAATTTATTTCTCAGGATAAATCAGAGACCACCGTGAACCCCACCCCCCCGGGTAGTAGTGAAGTATGTCTCAATAAAAGACAAGCGAGAACAGTTCACAAAGATAGTTTAGTCACAGTCAGAGAGAAAGTGAGAGACGGAGAGTTAGTGAGAGGTCGCCGACGCCATCAGTTGGTGAGGCCGTCAGTTACAAGAGAATCTGACGAAAGAACTCGCTTCTGCACTTTCCCCACCAAACCTGACATACCATTTAGTGTATATTCTCTTCTCGTCCCGAACTTAGAACAGATTTTCGCTGACAAACATCAAGACACCCAGAATTATTAGCGCCCGTCTATCCAACTAACACACGCAGTTAAACTTTGATATTATCGAACGGCCTGGCTTTGTAAACAAACCAGTGTACATTATTTTTAATTATTTTTTTTTTAATAATTATTCTTCTAAGAAAACCAAACAGACAAAGTCGTTACGGACTTAATTCTTTCCATTCAACTGTTCTGCATGAAATGACCCTTCTCTTCACAGCGAGATAAGGTTGCTCACTGATCTAAACAAACACAACGTGGGAGTGAGTAGCTGCTGGACCAGGCGTTTCAACATCGGCAGTCTTCATCAGAACGACAACTTCTCCCGAGCAGTACCGGGTGATCAACCGATCCAGGAACAGCCGAACTGGTGACGTCGTGAGGTGGGGAGTGAGGTACACCTGGGACGGATATTCTTCTAGTTGGTTATATATATGATTCTAATTTGAATACAAGCAAGTATTTTTTTAAGATTGCAACAAAGTGACAATTGAACGTTTTTCCGTTGAATGAGAGTTACAGGTTGCTTTGACTGTTCTGATTTCCACTTTATTTGAATAACAATTATTAATTTTAAAACATCTCTCAAAAAAAATCAAATTTGAATAAATTATACTTTTAATATCACATAAACTAACCAAAATGCCAAAACGAGAAATATTTTATCTTATTTATGGGATTTAAATTTCAACACTTCGTAAGATGTCCTATTGGTTTTATTGCAGAACCTATATTTTTAATATCATATATTTCTCTATTGAATTATCTTCCCAAAAATTTAATTATTTTGTCAAAAGGAATTAATTCAGAGAAAAGGCAAAACGTAGGGTCGGTGGATTCAATGAGGATTACACGAATTAAAGTAAAAAAGCGCTCGGGACAACAGTGTAAATACAAATAGTAATAGATGAAAGAAAAAGTTGTGAAAATTCAGTAGTCAACTGCTTTTAGGCGGTACTTATATTGTTTTAAAGTCAATCATTGATATGTTTGGCACCTCACAAATAGTGGAGGTTGCAAAGCAAATGTGAGCAATTTATATCAGGCATGTACATATGCCAGAACCTCGCATATAGAGTTATCTTGTCGGATTTTCAAAGTCAGACCCAAATAGTACCTAAGCTGACAAACCAAACTTTGCTTCTGACTATTTCATTTGTTATTGTTGTACCACGTTATCTACATAATAAAAGTGAACGTACGTCTACTGGTTTGCTTCAATTATTGTGTGTAAATTTAAGTTTTATGGGCAAAGAAGGCGTGGCTTAATCTTAATAATAACTGCTAATAATAAAAAGGAAAGAAAGAATAATCATGTATGAAAATTTAAATTTTATGAGCAAAGAATAATATCTGATCACGCTAAAAAAGAAAGGAAAGAATTTCTTTCATTTTTAATATAGACACAATAATATTACCTTCTTATTAAAACAGAATGGAGAGAGACAGAAAGAGAACAGGAGTTTTGACTTCTTTTTTATTGATTAGTTTCGTTTCAATGATTTCAAGTAAGGACTAGAAATTAAATGTTGAAGCGATAGCGAGCAGACAAAGCTTGCTTGTTGGGATATAATAACGTACTTAGCTACAAATTATTCTTTAAATTACCTAGCCCGGCCCAGACGATTGATAATATGAAACATTTTTAAATAATCACCTAAAAATAAAAATCAGCAAGTGAGTAAACTCATTTTAAATTGAAGAATTTAAACCAAATACAAATTAAAAACTAAAATGATTTCACTGCATCTCGAGCAACGCTGGATAGGTACAGCTAGTATGATGTATATGTGGGGCAATGTCTAAATACAGACTGAGAAATTAGTCCATTCAGTGTATTTTTCTACTAAAAGATTGGGGGGGGGGGGTATTTTATTTACCTTCCCAAATAGATTTTGTTTGTTTATTGTCTATTCGTTAGCAACTTCAGATAAGTACCGATACCGATTTTCTCTGAAAATTTTACAACAGATGTAGTAATTTAGTCCTCTCCAGGAGTTAGGCACAAGGCCAGTTTTTATCCTACTCCCACAAGTAAGATGTGACCCAAGCGCTCGGGTCGGAAAGTGGGGGTTGAAAAGCCAGCGCCCGAGAGGTGAGCACTCTGACCATCAAAAATTGCCTGGGCAGCCCCGTCGGCATTCCCCGGTAGGGGCGCCTCAAGCAGTAAGCAATTAACTTACTCCTCCCCAAAGAGGGGAGGCAAAGCCTGGGAGGGTGGACCTCCTAGAACTGCACAGGACAATCCCATAGATTTTACAACAGATGTATGTTTCGATGAATCCATATCTAATAATATTTGTGTTTGGTGCCATGACTACTATCAGCGAAACAAATTGTAAGTTTCTATATTTGTAATCAAATGCAAGTAATTTAGTTATCGATATAATAAAAGCAAATGTACATGTGTCCTGCTCACTTCAATAATCACGTATGCAAATTTATTTTTATGAGCACAGAAGGGAAGCTTAATCTTAATAATAACTTATAATAATGAAGAAACGAAAAAATAATCATGTATGCAAATTGTATTTTCATCAGCGAAGAGGAGGCTTAATCATTATGATTGGCTTAATCCTCTAATGAAAAATAAAGGTAAGAATTAAAAACACAAAAAAATATTTACTTGTTCTTAATATTTTTGTGACTTAAATAGGAATTAATCTACAGGCACACATATGCTTTATTTACAGATTAGATAGATAGATAGATAGATAGATAGATAGATAGAGAGAGAGAGAGAGAGAGAGAGAGAGAGAGAGAGAGAGAGAGAGAGAGAATGTAGAATAATTTATTTTTTAAAGTAAAACTAATCTCGCATATTGTTTTTTTTTTTGTAAAACTTTACTTGCACATTTGTGTTTAACCTCCTGAAAATGTGGTAAATAATACCTGCTGAAAATGTTTTTATGGTAAACTGCGGAAAGGGGGTTTACTCTATGACTTTGAAAAAAAAACTCTCTTGGTGGCGGCATATGGATACACTCGAACTGATTTCCGAATACCACACCAACTCTTGCGAACATTTAGATATTTTTACTACAATTTTTCACCAATGTATTTGGAATTTGTAACATTGCATGATGAATTCTTCAATCCCCACGGTTTGACCGTAGTCTTTTTTTATATCGACAGAAACAGCTGTTTGTCTCTCTTGATGATACATAAGTAGGTAGCTTATTCGATAGTGACGTCTCTCAACAGTGGTGTCAGTAGCAATTGTAGAGATGTTCTTTTCTTCGTTTTCATTTTCAAACGAACAACAAATAGCTCCAAGTTGACTTCTTTTTTCTTTATGGTCACATTTAAACAATGAGATCGGCCATAAAAAAATTATTTTCGTTGTTTAGCATTCATGAATAATAAATTTGTATAAAAATTACCAAAATGCTAATGTTTATCTATCTATATGAATACATGCGAAAATTTTTGTTTCATATTTACAACAACGAAATGTTTATTATTCCAAAGTTTTGTTTCAAGTATTTTAAGTGGAGAACTTTGAGATAGCGAACCCATGAAGCCAGCTAGTTATACTATAAAGGAATACAAACATAAGTGTGTCTGCGGATTTTAAAAATTAAAAGCCCACTTAACCGAGCTGTTCACTTGTTTAAGTTAAGGGAACAGCTTTTCAATTATTCAGTGATATTTTTTTTTTCTTGTAAAGAGCGAAATAGGGTGTCCGTCTTTTTTCGACAAATTGAGTGCCAAGTTATTGATAACATGAGAAACATTTGGAGTCCACTCAGTGAGGCTATTTAAATTGATTGATTGATTGATTGATTTGATTTTGTTTTACGGCTCATCAACCATTATTGGGTCATTTAGAGCCAAGAAGGTTATATTTACGATAATTCTTTTTGCGAAGGTGTTTTTGAAGTGTGAAATCTTGTGATATTATTCACAATGTATGATTGATTTTGTTTGATTTTTGTAAACAATTTTCATTTCTTTTAGTTTGATCTTAGTCGTCTACAATTCCATTGTAAAAACATAGTTTTATCATATTTCTTTTATGGAGTTGTACTCCTGTAGAGCTTTGAAGGCTATTTAGAACAGACATATCAAATTCGGGATTTTTTGAAGGCCATGTGGATCAATTTGTGTTGTAATGAGAGCTACATGCGACTAACTAAAGTCATTTAATAAAATCATTGCAGATTATTTTTGTTACTTAGAAACATATATCATTGCTTTTGATATTACTCGACTTAATTGACTTATGTTCATACTCCAGAGAGCTTCGCCACATGCTTGAAAACAAAATTCCACCACTTATTAAGGTCTTGTGTCAGTCTTTCAGTTTTCAGGAGCAGCATGGCAGTCTCAACTCGTATCTGGTTACCCCAGCTTTTTGGTGATCGTCCTCTTGATCTTTCTTGAACAAAATCTTCTTGATAGGATTTCTTTACATAGCTGGAGCCTAGTAACCGTGAAACATGTGCAAACCACCGTGATCCCTTTTTTCGAATAACGTTGTTAATGATTCTGTTAATATTAAGCCTCTTTCTGATATCTGCATTTTTCTGTCTATCTCGCAAAGTGACTCCAAGGATAGTTCTTAAACATTTCATTTCAAAGACATTGAGCTTCCTCTCATGCTCTGCCAGAATAACCCATGTCTCAGTTGCATATACAGCAATATGAACTATCAATGCATTGTAAAGTCTTGATTTCAAAAGTGTTGACATGTCCTTCCTACTCCATATCACTTCTTTTAGACGTCCAAATGAAGTTACTATTCCTATTCTTCTGCTAATTCTAGCAGCAGTGACAGTGAATGTTGTTTTTATGTATCGACTCTCAATTGGGAAAAAGCTCAAATCAGCAGTTTCTTTTAACCAATCAAAACACAAGAGATATTCACTTCCAAATCTCATGCGTGATAGAAAAATGCAAACAGAGCCTTCTTTTTTGTTGTATTTTTCTTCCGCTACATTGCATATAGGTATGTCCTTAAAAGCTAACCTCAGCCTCTGGCCGAGATCGCTTAACACACGCAACAAGAGACATTCACGTATAGTCCATGTTTCACTTGTCTATAGAGCAATAGGAAGTATCAATGCATTGTAAAGTATAACTTAATATTACACTAAAAATTAAACTGAATTTGATTTGAATTTATAGTTTTCTGAAATTTTAATTCATGGGGTTTAAAAAAACGTGAAAACATACATTTGTGTCTTTTCTGCTTTTAAATTTATAGTTTTCTGAAATTTTAATTCATGGGGTTTAAAAAAACGTGAAAACATACATTTGTGTTTTTTCTGCTTTTGAAATCGAAAAAATGTGATGTTATGCTTTGAAGTGTAACGAAACGTTCTGAATAAAGAAAAGCACGTAATTTTTCAGTGAACAACACACATTTATTCAAGTTTGGTTTAGTCGTTTTGTTTTACGGCATATCAAGCCTTTTGGGGGTATTTAATGCCGAATCCAGTCATTTTGGTAAAAGTTTTTATGCTTCAAGTTCTTTATATCTTCAAATATTTATTTATGGTATTTAGTTTGGTTGTTTTTTTACAGCATATCAACCCTTCTGGGTTATTTAATGCCGAATACTATTACTTCTATTAATGTACTATTGTACTGTATTTTAATGCTCAATTCAATTTACTATTTCAGACTAATATACTATCTTTCAATGTTCAAGTCAGGGGGTGGAGTAGTTTATTCTTTTGTAATTATACCATCTTCCCAGGCATTACCTCTTCCATTTTTGAGGGAGAAGAGTAGTAAAGTATTTGTTCTGTTATCATTACCGCCTCCTTACAGTGTAGTATCTGTTCAGTGGTCATGATACCATCCTCCCAGGGATTACCTTCCCCTTTTTTTGCAAAAATATCTATGTACAGAGCAAGAATCAAACGATTGTAGTGGTAGATATAAAACCCTTACCTGTTACAGGAGATAATGAAATGAACTGATATTTTAGTGGATAATTTACATCGTTACAAGAATGACTTGAAATTAAAATATGCAGCGAAAAGAGTTAATAAAGACATTTACTACAATTTACTCATTACGAGCAGTCCCTACCCAACGTTGCCCGGGTAAAGACATAGTGCCAAGTGAAGGGTCTAGAGAAAAAAAATCTAAATATATTCAAAATCACACTCTCTTGGCCTTTTGGATAGAAGCAAAGTGTAGTATCTGTTCTGATACTACACTTCAGTTTTTCTGTTCTCAGTCAGTGAAGGAGATGTTTATTTTTGTCCCGATCCAGAATGAGGAGATGGATTTAGATACATTAAAAACAGACCTTGTGTTGTGTCTAACTCTGCCCTCGTGGGGAGGCAAATAGGCACTTTCACTCTCTGTATTTACCTGGAATTTCCCATTAGTGTTTTTACTTTCATTTTGTTTTCATTTTTTTTTAAATTAAAACTAAGCTTATTTATTTCCTAATGTCTTATTTTTCTGTTTTTAAATTTTATTTCGAAAATTAAATGTAATTACTGCAGTATCATTTAGTTACTAACTTATCAATTAAACCAAAATAATTTTTAAGCTACTTAAAATAGAAGCAGATGCGAGATTGAAACTGGGACCTTTAGATTTTCAGTTTGATATACTAACAACTGTTATTCAAGTTGGCCATATGTTTTCTAAGTCTAAGAATGGCATCCATCTGAAATTTCTTCCAAGGCGGATGAAATATTTTATGAAAGAAAGGAATCGAAATACATTATTTTATTGTTACAAACATTTACAAAAGTTCCACAAAAGAAACTGACTAACAAGAATCAAACATTGATTTTGAACAAAGCTATTAATGACAACAATTTGAGAAATAACTTGCTCTAATTTATTATATAGATGAACATAAATTAACTCTCATCTTGTGTGATCTGAAATACTGAGTGCTGAGCTATCTAATGAATGTAATTTCGATGAGGATTTACGCGTCCAAAAATAAAAAAAACATTTACAAAAATTCCACAAAAGAAACTGGTTAACCAGAATCAAACATTGATTTTGTAGGAACAAAACTATTAAAGACAACGATTTGAGAAACGACTGTCTACTTTATTATATATAGGGTGGTCCAAAAAGATGTGCATATTTGTGATAAAGTAGCATTTATTATTGAAAGGAATACATTACAATTTTTTTTCTATAGATCTGTCTTACAGACATGTAAGTGTTGTGTAGCATAAGATTTTCTTTGTATACCACCATTTTGCAAGCACGGCTCAATAATTTATAATGTGCTTGATCTAAGCTCCTTGCTGCTGAATCACTGTGGCTACTTGCACATTGAAGTTTGTAATGACCCTGTCCAACATGTCATGCAAAATTCTTTTAATCTCTGTTCAAATGTTAGTCTTAAGCACAGCAATAGTTTAGAGATTGTTACCCTGTCTATTAGGTTTCCTCACAAAAAATAATCCAAAGGGGATAGGTCTGGAGAATGTGCAGGCCAAGGGAGGTGAGCTTGTCTTCAAGGAAATAGCTATGGAGATATTTGGGTGAAGCATTGGAACAATGCGGTGTTGTTCCATCCTGCTGATAATTCATACTATCCATGTTTTGGGTTAATTTTCATAGAAACTATAGTCATAATAAAATAGATACATCCTTTTGGACCACCCTGTATATGTGGATCAAATCATAAAACCTATATTTATTGATATATATAAGTTTAATTTACATGTCATCTTCTATGTTCAGTTATTATTATTTATTTATTTTTTAATCAAACTGCAAGTGTGAAAACAGGTTTCAATAATGATTCATCTAATGACGCATCAAATGACTCACAGTATCTAGGTTGTTTGACTAGAAGAATCTACTGTGAAAGAAAGTAATTAAACTGACAATTATAATTTCATGACGAGACACAAACACTAATTTTCTGTCAATGATTCTTTACAAAACACATGAATAAAATGAGCAGTAAACATACTTCATAATTCGATGTAAAAATAATCATAAGTGGTTCTTTATAATCAATTATTTATTTTAATAGGACAATTGTTAGAGTGAATACACCAATCGTCATAAAATCTTGGTGCATTTTGATAAGAAACAAATATTTTTTAGTGTACTTTTAAACTGTACACATTACCTGATAGAATCACAGGTGATGAACACCATTTTGCTTTCCTCACTATTAAACTATGGCAGCATAGAACGCTCACTATAGTTGACATTTAAGGGCATTGTAAACCTTATTTTCGATGACTTATGCACTTAAATAGTCAAATATGATGAACGTTCTGTACTGCCATAGTTTATGACTCTACTCCACAATATAATAAAAAGCGATGTGTATCTTTTTCTAAATATATATCCATCCCATCACATACAAATCGGCCCTACGAAGAAAGAATATGAATCTATTTCCACAATCAGACGCTTTCTTTTTTCTTTTTCCTTTCTACTTTGTATACCGATTTATCTATTTTTCTCTTTCCTATTTTTTTAACTTCCCAGTTTGGGACGTTTTCTTTCTTTCTTATTTATTAAAGTGAGCAACAATTTTAGTCTTAATTTGATTTTTATCCGAAGAATAGGAGAGAAGCCAAGAAACGAAAAGAATTTCTTTAGATTAAATCTACAACATTATTGAATAATGTATATTTTTTATGACAGACGTTTATTTTTACTTAAAAATGTTTGGGTCATTTTATTCGTGTGCGGTAACTTGAGGAAATCTGAGTAACGAAAAAAAATTTATATAATTACTTTTTTGAAAAACTATAATTCGCTTTAATTAATTGATATTAAACATTTACACATGGAGGTTTCTTTGATTTCTTTGATGTT